>ONZA01012924.1:6219-16833 GCA_900322205.1 Kewa caespitosa | reverse complement strand
CAACACTTGAAACTACAGGAATGCAAAACAATGCGTCATTAACCAAAAGATAATACCAATGATTATCAACTCGGAAAATAAGGAGCATAATGTTATTAAATATGCTATCTTTATTAATATCTCCAAAACAAATGAGACCATGGGAGTGGGCTATGGAGTTTTTGCTTCACTAAAATTCCATAATCATAGTCCCATGAGAAAATTAGCACAATGTTGAAGACTTAAGATAACATCGTTACCATGAGAAAAGCATCATTGCACAGGTAATAACAACAAACAAGCACCAGTGGTCTAGTGGTAGAATAGTACCCTGCCACGGTACAGACCCGGGTTCGATTCCCGGCTGGTGCAATTTGTTGATGACCGCGTGGCCTAATGGATAAGGCGCTCGCCTCCGGAGCGGGAGATTGTGGGTTCGAGTCCCATCGCGGTCGGTTTGTTTTCTCTATTTTTTCCTTCTTTTTGCCTTTTGTAACTTTCAACTTTATATATATATTTCAAACAATCAACCTGCTAACTTTATATCCATAAACAACTGAATGTGATGATAACTTCAAGAGCAATCTATATTGTGGTTTTTCCGTAACAGTGCTTATTGCACTAGATTCAGAATAACATCCACAAATGTCATATTTGTGGCCAAAACTCTGAAGATGGTACAAGTTGTAATGAACACCAGATTATCGTAGCATTGGCACCACTATTCTTACCGGCGAAAGAGAGGGAAAAAGAAGGAAGACGATTAGACGAAGAAGAACAATTACAACGCCGTTGCCATCATCATACCAATGATTGCACCATGACGATATTACTTTGAGCATGAAATCGGAGGAATGTTTGTAGGATGCAAGAAAAAAGTCTAGTTGTTTGTTCATATATGAGTTTTTCTAACGTTTTAGCTTGTATATAGGATGCTTAGAAAATGTAGTGCAATGCAGTTTCTGGAAGTTCATTTAGTGTTAGTTTCGTTAGGATGAGTTAAGTACTTGGTGCTTTTGACGGGCTATGCACCCAATTTCAGGCGAATGGATCCAAACCTACAGAGAATAAGCCAAAGCCGAACTGACGATACACCTTGTTCCTCAGCATATGAGAAGTGAGGCCATCAGGATTCAGTTTATCTCACGGTGCCTCTAGTATGTGTATCAATAAGGCAGTACCCATGAGAACACAAGGGGTTCGTGGTTATGAATCATGATCGAGGCACGCATGAAATACAAGAAGTTTTAAGATTTACCAAAGAGGCAAAGACAACAATTCTTTCAGTTTTCTTTTCTCGATTTATATATATAAAGAAATTGAAAAACATCACTATGCCTAGTTTCCTATCAAGATTCGAGAAATGTGCCAAGCAACAAGCTATGTCACTGTTTCACCTGGTTTACGATTTTCTTTTCTTTTTTTCAAAGAATCGTCGATCTTGTGAGACCACCATGGCATGAAAGTAGCACCCAAAGCAACTCTAAAAACCTTTCTAAAAACCTTTGAAAATCAAAAACCGCAAATGCATTTGACAAATAATATATTTTTGCATTAGGTTTCGATTCGTTTTCATTAACCCTTATAAATACAAGGTTCAAGTGCAAGAGCAAAGTGGAGAGGGTGTATGAAGCTAGAGTCTTGCCATAGGCATATTGACCGACGTCACGATAATGGACCGTAGAGGATGAGGATGTACATTGGGGGAGGGTGAGGGAGAAGGAGGGATAATTCGGCATTGCAATAAAGAGAACATAAAAGTCGTAACTAACATATCGACCAACCTGTTTGCAAATCTCAACCTAAAGACTTCAAGTGATGACAATATGTAATTGAGATATTATGCATATATCAAAGTGTTTTTTGTGAATCATCATTGACAATACACATAACCAACTTACTTTGTATAGATTTGGTACCTTCAGAAACTGCAAGCATGTTTTGATCAAAGAGGAATTAGTCAAACACGATTTTCATAAGCGAAGAACAACAAAGAGACGAGAGAGAAAGAAGATAAAATACTACCTTAAAGTAGCAAAATATAACCCAGTGCTAGTGTACATTTTGCATAACCAAATGATCCTAGGAGTTCCCCCAAACACTTCAGCTAGGGCAAAATACATGCTTGAGCTCTTTTATCCTAAGGAAGTGTTTGGAGGGAACTCTAGGGATACAACTGATACGGAAACCACTCATTAACTCTACTCTTGTTTGCTTTGACACATGCTTTTAGCTTCATCAGTACTGCCCAATTTATAAGGAGGTTTCATTTTCTTTCCCCTCTTTCGGAAGGTACGACTTGAGAAGAAAACCGAATCGAATCAACGTTTAAGAGTATTGAACCTGGCCGTTGCGATGGGCTAGGTTAACTGAGGTTCCAGGGAGAATAACACTCAAGAGGCCAATATGTGGAACATGTGCATGCCAAGGTACCTTTTTGGTACTCCTTATCTTCTGTCATTTTCAATTTTCACTCAACTAGAGAAAGTTATGCTTGCAATTGCCCTAATCAACAACTGCTATCTCTACTTTTGTTGGTTCAAGATGTTTCTTGTCAACTCATTTGATTGCTAATCAAACAACAATCAAATAGAGAGGGGTATCATAAACCTTAACCAAGAGATATTCAAACAAACCAGTGATCAGTTTTACAATGCATCAACATATTGCTCTACCTACTTCAGCTTGATTACTCACAGTGATTGGTTAAAATGTGTGTTATGAATAATTATTTATACAAAAGCTGTACTAGAATGGAACTGATCTAGGACTTGAGCTGTTTTGATCGAACTCATGATCGGACAAGATTTTAAATTACCTCTTGCAAGCCTGGGTAGCTCAAGCTCTCTTAATAACTTAACAAAGATTAAGTGCACATAACTAAGTTGCTTTTCCTCATGAGTCTTTTAGCCTGTGCATCTTGCCCAGGTTCATTTGTAAATTATGTTGCTTCATTGTCGAAAGAACAATGCCCCACATGAACTAAAAGTCACTTCATAATGAACAGCTCTTCCTAGGTACTAAATAACTAGGTAACTTTGACTTCATATTGAAGATAAAGGTTCATGTAAAATTGCGACACAACAAGATATCTGATGAAGATATGACTTGATTACAAGTCCCAGAGAAAAACTCAAAGCAAACTAACAAGAATCACATCTTGAATAAACTCCATTAACAGTTAAGACCTCTCATATCATATCTCACGTTATACAGAAAGCAAAGAGAGAGTTCCCACGGGTCCAGTTAGGATGGAAATTTGCTAGCCCGACCGGGTATCCATGTCCAACATAAACACAGCCATAGCTCACTGAAGCACCACCATATATCGTAGCAGCCGTGTTGTATGACCATAACATCCTCCCCGACTCAGCATCGATCGCATAAAGTGGTCCAGAAGGAGCAACAGACCCTGCAAATAGGACATCATTGACCAAAGTCACTGGTCCATGAGAGGTCTCGTTGCTAGGGTTAGCGGTGGACCACAATGTCTCCCCTGTGTTTGCATCAAGAGCAACCCATGCACCGGCTGTTGTGGTTTGGTTCGATGGGGCAAGCCTAAAGCTCATTCTCTCGCTGTTGACAACGTTGGTGTAAATTCGCCTACCATCTGTGGCTGCACCCCATAATCCTCCCCCTTCTGCTCCTCCTGGTCCCGCAACCTGTACCATCATGTTGTCTTAGAAAACATTTGGTAACTGCTAATTAAATGGATAAGTTTTCTATGTAGTTTGAATCATGTAATATGCATATATATTTTTATTTATCAGAATAATATGCATAACCAGCCAATTTCAAACAAAGTTGTAGCAAAACAAATTTTCACATGTGTGTGGGATTTTAAGAAATAAGGTTGTTCTTCACGTAACTCTCTTAGATCCAAGAAATGCATAAACTATCAAAGGTAAGGTTCATTTTGACAAGCTAAGTCGGCAAACTGACCTAAGGACATTTCCCCTCAAAAATCTTCTGAAAAACAGTAGCTAGATTGTATATATTCAGCGAAAGGAGGGCGATGAAAAAATGAAATATATTTTTCTCAATGAGTTTGATTTTTACTGTTATTGTTAGTACTTACATTGAACCAGATGATCTGACCATTATCGCGGTCTAGAGCCCAAACGAACCCACTCTTCTGGACAGCCACGACAACATCCTTTCTCACACCACCAGGAAATATTGTGACTAACATTGGCGCCTCCCCAAAATCAGCATCCAAGTTAGGCCCCGTAGGACAACTCGGGTTATCAGGAACCAAACAGGCGAAATAGAATACATCGTACCCTCCAAGCTGAACACTCCATGCAATACTTCCGGTCCCCATATCAAGGGCAAAAATGGAATCAAAATGGGCTCTTGGGGAAGTACATTGGTCAGGCTGACTTGCCCTAGACTGATTATTTTGCTTTGCTTGGCATTGTAGGACTTCACTTGGGGCCGTGTATAGGTTTCCAGTCGCAACATAGACTCGGTTCCTTATGATATCAATTGCAGGGCTACTGCCCCATATGGCTGCCCCTGAATAGCCTCCTAGTTTTCCACCATTGTCAGGAACAGTGTAAGTTTGCCATGTTACTGCTCCTGTTCGAACATCTAGCCTTGCCATGCTTCCTCGGAAAGTACAGCACTGCGTTGGCGGTAACGTTTCTTCTAGGGATGACACCCCTACATAATATCCTCTGCACATTATACGATCAAATTAATCAATTAGAAGTACCGTTTCACGTCATGAAGCATGTTTTGTGGCTTATTTGTCACATCATTAAGCATTTAATTGATGACCAAATGTCGATTAATCAAGGGAAAAATTACGTAATTGTTAATTTGTATTTTCCTTTCCTTGAAGCGGGTCAACTAAGTATGTAGAAATGTTTTCTAAGGTTGTTCCGAAATACGGACAGGGAAAAAAGAGAACAAAAGATGGTTTCCAAAAAATCGACTTAAAGCCTTCAAGGTTGTTTCCAAAGAAATGTTTTCTTGTTGTAGATTGAGCTAAGGTTTCGGTATCTATGAGTATATGTATTTTGATATCGACAAAATTCAAATAATTGTTCATAAAACAAGAATGTGTTACCCCATGTAAGCAGTTCCAGACATGGTGATCAAAGCCAAAGGATGAGGGTCAAGCCTAGTCATCCAAACAAGCCTACCAGTGAACCGATTCACAGCAGCAACAAAAGCAGGACCGTAGATTCCCACGATCAAGAGATCATCAGAAACCGTGGGTGTTGATCTCGATACAGTCACATTGACCACATTACCCAAAGGAGCCAGCCCGGTTAGCTGCCCTAGGTTCTGCTTCCACATGAGATCACCAGTGAACGCGTTCACAGCATACAAGTTCCCATCCCATGCTGGGAAATACACCACACCATTTGATATTGCTGGAGTGGCAGTTATGTCATTTCCCACTTGGAATTTCCATCTTAGCTGCAGCCTTTGGATGAAATCACGGAATAGGAGTGGCTCGCCGAAGGGTCGTGCCCTCGTGTTGGCTATGTTTCCTCCGTGGTTAAACCACTGCATCAAAATGGTAAAACAAAAACAATGAGTTTGGTGGTTATGATGTTCCGTTCGTTTCATCTGAACTGACCTAAACTGTTTTAACTTCAAAATTAGACTTATATAAAAGTGTGTATCGAGATCTTTTCAAGGATACATGCATCTTCGTAAGGAGATATTGGAGCCAAATGTTACTAAAACTGACTACTTATTAGATAGAACAACTTGAAGCATGTAACTTACAGTTCTTATATGGTACACAAAAAGAACACCAAAAAGAAAGGGGGTACTAGCTGAAAGCTAAAAAAATTTACTACAAGCAAGTAAAGATGCAAAATAATATCGAAAGAAGAGTGGTTAAGCTTTGAAGAATGATGCCGACAGAAAATGAAAGGCTTCTTACACTGCCAACATCTGCACTGTTTATCTCGAGTACTGTCAGTAGGCACAACACAAGAAGGTTTATGCTTGTAGATGCCATTGCAAATATAATTGAGGTTTCAAGCTTCAATTAGATTCTGATTATATGTTATTTGCAACTGCTACCAAATTGATCGAACACTTTCTCTTTATGTAGGGACTAGTCATGCTTTTCATGATGATAAAATAGTTAATGCTAAGACTGCTGGTCAAGAGGGACTTCAGAGACCATGATCAGTTACCAAATCTTGCTTAACAACTTTGTCATCGTCTAATCAGTCCCTTAATTGCAACAGAACCACATAATGTTTCTAAGGCCAAAATCATGTGAAGGCCAAGGTGAAATTTAACAGACAGAAAAAGGTTACAGGAACTTCAAGTTATCAGAGACCAATCATGCAATTCTTGCTCTGCATCGGTCTTCCGAGAACCCCCTAAAGAAAATAAAATTACTCCAAATAAAATTTTCAAAAAAAAAAAAATTGAAAATTGTTTTGGTTACAACAACCTATGTATTCAAGATTCTTCATTTCGACTCAAAACCCTGATAAAACAGTTACAACAGAGCATACAGATGATCCGATTCGAACAGTGACTGTCACTGCAATTATGATCCATTAACCAGGTAATCAGATTCAAATGATTCCTTGTTGATATTATAACCTTAAAAAAGAATTTGAACCTGCCCAGGATCACAGGTCAGGTTAAGTCTTTAAATTGGAAAGGGTTGATTGGATCTTGCAGGAAAAAATATCGCAGCGCATGTCAGAAATCAACTGAAACCCAGAAAGTGCATGGAAAGCAAAGATATGAGCATACAAGGTTAAAGGCATGCTACAAAGCAAAAGAAACATGTCCTTTGAGTTAAAGCGAAAGTGATATAAGAGAAAAGAGAGGGGCAAAGCTGCAACAAACAAAGAAAAAGAATAAGAACATCAGCATATTGACCACACACATCAGTACATCCTTCAGTATATCTGTGATTCTCCAAATGCCTCTAAGCCTGAACCTAGGCCACATTTGCGGATACGTTCAGTTACCCTTTGAGCTTAACTTTCATCATGGCTCGATTAATTCTTTCGCCCCTACTACGAATACATATTTGAAATTGCCCAGAAATAGAGGATGAATTGAGAGTATACACAATATATGATGTATGTAAATGCAATTGGCCACTGAAAATGTTAATGTACGTTATGAACTAGAGCTTACTTAATAATTGACAGATAACTTTGATACACAATTTTGATTTTCTCAAATGTATAACTTGTGAAGTTCAGATTGTGAGGATTTTTGCTGAAATTGCACGATTCTGACCCACTAACTCAAAGTACTTTTAGTCGAACTTAAGGCCAAACACACTTGGCTACGAGATGACACTTAAATGCTAAAAGTTTAAACTATACCAAAAACAAACGTGACTTCTTGAGTAGCAGGGTCCAACCCTCATACTACTATATTAGGACCCTATCCAGGCATCTGCACCCAAGTCCGATGTTTCATAACTCAAGTAAGATACGAAATACGTTGTGTTTTAGTTTTGATATGGAGCGATTTGAAGACATGATTGCGAATGATTTCATTGGATTGGAACTAGCAAATACAGGGAAGGAAATGGGAATACGATACGTGAAAGTAGTGTATGAAGTAATTAGTTATCCACTGAGTAAACCTTTTTACCAGGTGCTTATACGAACTTAAATGCTACTATATGTCAGAAGACAACATATGTTACACCTTCCACGAAAGACGGAAACAAAAATCAACAACGACAACAAGCCTAACCAGGAGCTTACACCAAGGCACCATCAAGGCAGGGTCAAATGCTTGGTATTTGCCTATATACATGCATGGAAAGGTCTGTCACACATGAAGCATGTAAAATCATATGACTCCCATTATATAGTTAACAACTGACTGAAAAAATATTCGAGAAAATTGAGGTAGTAATCTTTGAACTTTCATAGCGCAATGAACACTGTTTCAAGACCAGAAGGGTCTAATTAACTCAGGTAGTCATGCTTAACTAACCAATAACATCAACATGCTGTTACAATAGTTTCAGTTTAAAGAGTGTGCAGGGATGAAAAGGCAAATGATTTTAGGCATCCGTTACACAAGCATGTTGAAAAAAGCAAAAGGTGTATCCCCATTGCAAAAGAAGTGAAAGTGACAGAAGAGAAACAGAAAACAGCAAAGTGAAGTGGTACAAACGGAACGGAATATTGACCACTCACTGCAGATCCATATTACTCTCTCTCTTGATCTTGCGTCTAACCTAGCCAAAGGCCCTGGCTAGGTTCAGTGCTTTGAACCTTTGAGAGTTGGGCCATAACAAGTCTTCTTCTGAGCGAAGTACTCGCAAGCAAACTGCATATAAATAGCCACCAACATCAAGCATGCCTTATAAATCAGATTCAGGCCTTCAAGCATTAGCAACAATATATCAGGTGTGCCCTAGAGTTCCTCTGAGCACTTCAATGGGGGGGTTCATGCAAGAACGAAACTGCCCTACTGAAGCGTTTGGGGGAACTCCCGGGTTCATTTGATTATGCTTTCGGAACATTTATCATGAGCTAAATTATCCCCAGGTACTGTGAATCTCTTTCATATATGACATATGTCATTGATGAATGTTAATGCTTTGCAGGGTAAATGACTAATAAGCCATGCGGAGCGCTGGCTTCAGCTCAGTCAGAAGAAGGAAGGAAGCGCCACAAAGTCGTCGTGTTTAAGAAATCAATCAAAGATGTTTCTAGCTCTTTGTGTTAAGGGAACCACTGGTCTTAACAACTGTAAATTCAACGATATAACCTAACATTATCCTAGTGACATATTTGATCATCTGCGAGACCAATGTAGCTTTCTTTATCAGTATTTTTTTGATCCCATTGAATGCTTTGGTGTCTGAAAATGTTCTGGGTTCCGTATGAAGCTATCAGTCACAGATATAACCCCTTTTATCTGAGATAGCATGGACTGTTTCAAGCACTGCTCACAATAGAAATTAACTGGAAAATGGCTAGAAAGTAATGCAACTCTGGCATGCAGATTCCAAGGTATGCCTACGGACTGTTCCACCAAATCAGATGCCACTAAACTGCAACAAAATTGAGTAAAATATGAACATCATTTCTCTACATGAAGAAAGAGACTGATGAACTTTCGTCAAACTACAAAGTCTACAACATCAATTATGCAGCTTCAATGATTTCCAGCGAGTGGTGTGTTCGAACTTGAACTGTACTGGATTCGTGTTTTCTCCTGTATTTTACTAGTTACACCGCAGTTGCGGCTAGTTTTCACAGCAAAGTCTTTAAGGTCAAAATAGTTTTCAGCTAAGCAAAATAGACGAAACTAATGGAATGGCATGTATCACAAGATTAAGCATTTTCTACACATCAAGAGTTACATAGAGTTCCTCTGAGCACTTAAATGGAAACAACAGAAAAAATCGCTCCAAGTGTTTGGGAGACTCCTTTCCCTTTGCTTTAATAAATCACTATGTAATGCAACAGACCATGATCAATACTGAGGATTTTGTAAAATATGGCCAATACTCTGTACTGGTTTACCTTAATGCATTTTATTGCAAATTGAGGTTAGGCTTTTCCTATAGGGTGTACAGGGATGGAAATATGCTCACAGCTCAAAGCAGGAGAACAATGAATCAGTCATCTTGTTAGTTGTAACTATTCCACCCAATTAGGGGAAACAAAGACATCATCACGCTCTAGCATGTTTGTAACTCTAGTCGTTTTCGTTTTTTATAACAAGGAGCAATTGGATTTCACGCATCACGTCAAGTTCCGGTGTTGGACACTTGAGCCTCAGACATGGGTATCGAGCATTTGAACTCGACACTTCATATTTTTCATCTTCAAAAATTAAACAACTGTTTCAGAAAATAAGGAGTCCAATGCCTAGACATTTAATCCATGGCTGACACTTGTAGCTGGGGTCGAGCAGCATAGACTGTGATAAACAGCTGCTGATAATGCACCTTTACTGGGACTCCAGAGAACGAACATTCTCTAGTTCAGTCCTAACTCTTAAGCAATGTAAAGTGTGGCAGTAAAACTTGCTGTCCTCGACTATATGCAATGTGAGGACTGAGGATGGACCATTCCTAGGCCCATCAATACAGGAAATCCGAGGGCAACAAAACTAGAACTTGCATACCATGGACTAGTCCAGATTTGACGATGCAACATCCTCAGGAAGGCAGGTGACAGATAAAAACTGTTACCTAAAAGGTTGAATCTAAGCGCAGAGTCTTAATCCATGGACCTATACGCTACCTAATACATGTATGCAAGTATCAGTTCACGTAAGAAGATGAAATGTTGCGTCCTTTGACGGAAAAAGTGGTTGGTCTTCATTACACGTTTATCGGTTCATGTGGTGTCTTTTTGCATTTAAGGGGTGATTGAAAAGCGCATCGCTTGAAGCATGAAAGTCGGTATATTAATTAAAGTTGGTGTGTACAAATCCGAGCATACCTAAAAATTTGCATGAAGTTTAATTTCACTGAGAAATAAGCGCATCTGTCCATGTCACGCGTCTTGAACCTGGTTGACATCCCATGTTAGGCCAAGCCCAAGGAGAACGGGATGAACATATCAACATAAGTGGCTGTAGGTTGTGACACACTTCCTGGCCTTTCCTTACCTTAAAAAATTAGAAATAAAAAAATATCAACTCGGTCACTGT
>ONZA01012920.1:2876-13965 GCA_900322205.1 Kewa caespitosa | reverse complement strand
GTTAGCTCGTGGAGCTTGGAGCCTTGGAACGCTTGTAACCTTGTAACCTCGTTGATAATAGTGGATGTGTTTCGGATCGCACCGTCGGTCCCGTGGTTGTTTTTCCGTTTGGGTTTCCACGTAAAAACATTCTCTTGTGTCGTTTGTTCATTGTTGTTGTTTATTGTTCTTGAACTTGTGCAATTAGCTTCCGCATGCGTGTATGACGATATTATCCCCAACAAATATCTTTGCGCCTTTGCCTGGCACTACAAGTACCAAATGCCTTTGTTACTATGATGTTGATTTCTGTCATGTATATTTAATTTTACTTAGTTTAGTTTAATTGTCTTTTTGATGGAAGTTTAGTTTTATTGTTGGAGATATAGGTTGCCACAGACTCAGTCCACGTTGTGAACATGTTAAGGACGTCCTAAACTAAACCGTTATTTTCCGTTCAGTTCATTCCAGTCTAATTCAATTCAACTCTAAACTAAACTGTTAAATAGTTTTCAGTTTCGAAATTTGTTTACAGTAATTCATACATCATTAGAAAGATTTTGACACGTACTTTCATTCAAGTCTAAAACCGATAGATTCCGACCAAATGTCAATTAGAGAAAAAGTCAATTCAGTTCAGTTCAACTCTATTCAATCTCAGTCCAAAAGAACAGGGTCTAAGAAGATAGAACAATCCTAAGTACTTGCAATGGCTTGGACCGGCTCGCTAGTGTACCGAGCTGTTTCCACACCATCGAAATTGAATTCGACTTATTCAAAAAATAACGAGTGCATGTACATTTACTAGTATTTCATTGTTCGTTTCTGTTGTTGTTGTGATTTTTTTTCTTGGGGTCTAGCAAGTTGGGCTGATTCGATCTTGAGCCGAGCTGGTAATAGTCAAGCTCACTTAATGAACTGGTTCAGACATGTTCAATTTGGACCCATCACTAAGTCAATTCAGGACGAGCCTGAACCAACATTGGGCTGCAGCAAGTGAGCGTAATGCTTGAACTCTGTTGGTGTCTTCTCAAAGAATGGAGATGAACATAGATACTCCATCACATTCTCACCAACCCAGTCATAAGATGGATGGGGTATGCGTTAGTTCTTAATCTTCAATTTAGTCAAGTGCTGAGAGTCAACAGTTCTACTCAAATATGTTGATAGATCAAGGAAAAGGCTTACCAGCCAGAAACAAAGATGTCCATAAACTTGTATAGAAGAAGAGATACAAACTACTGAACATGAAAATATTACTCAAATCTATTAAACATCCAGGACAGAAAACAACCGTAAAAGGAGCGTCACCAAACACTAATCCTTCCAGTAGCACATTGGTGATTTGGTGTGTCCAAACTGGATGAAATCGGTGACATAGCTTAAACCTCGTCAATCATCAATTACCTGCCATGAAACAGAAACAGAAGGCTCATATTTGGCATAGTAATCGACAGTTTCGCTATTAGTACAGTCTAAGCAAGGGGAAGGCTCTACAACTAGCTCTTCAAGTGGCGGGATATAAAAAACGAAAGCATCAATAGAATGGACCCAAATAAGGCCAAAAGCAAGCAAGAAACAAGAAAGACTAAACAAGGGAATGTGTTTGATTTGCCTTTGGAATCGGGACACGGTTGCTGTTTCTCGGACAAGGTAGAAGGATGGAAATGCAAGAGGTACGCATCAGCCAACATCTGGCCTAATTGAACCTGGGCCTCGGTTGACAAGTGAAGATTGTCGCTGTTGAGCTTCAACCCTTTAGCATCCACGCAAACCACATTGGGTAGATTCATCCCTAGCTGTGCTGCTCTGACCTTGTCTATGTACTTACTGTCTCCTGATGCAAGCGCCACCTGAATGGAGCATTCAACTTTTCAAGATTACAAATTTACAATTCCGTCTTAGGAGGCCTCAACCTCGAATGCTCGACTGACAGTTCCACTGTAACAGCCCAGCACACCTTTCCTACTCTTCAGTTTCTTATGCAGTAATGCGCTCCGAAACAGATATGCATCCAAAGGAACACAGCGTGATACAAGCTGAAATTCATCTTCACATGTATCTAGCTAGTACATAGAGCTGAAAGAGTCATTGTTAACCTTCAAATTTCTACAACATTGAACTAATTCAATGCGGCTTTATCAATGTGGCTTTTTTTTTGTACATGTTGTATTCATTAAAGTTACACATATAGGATCTAATAGAAGAATAGAACGGTCTATTTGTTTCATTGGGGAGAAGTGCTCAATATGGGCCTGCAACATACATTTCTAAAACCTTCCTTCAACAACACAAATGACCAACGATACTACATTGCTAGTTCAAACTATACTAAAACTGCGACAAATTAGCTATCACCTCAGTCCGAAATTACTTCTATATTGTTGCTATCACAATTTTATTTATCAACGTGACAACTAATATGAGAAAGAGCGTCGAGCATTAAACCTGAATAAATGGAAGCGAAGGCAAACCGAGATCCTCCCTTACATCACAAATCAACTTGTCCATCTTCCCCATATACACATCCGCATCTTCCTCCCTCAACGTATCACTCTCACCTTGATACCACAACACCGCTTTTATCTCACCACCATCCTGGACACTTTCTTTAGCTCTCTTCACCATATTCTCATACAATTTCTCTCCACGGGCCCACTCCCTTATCGCGGTCCCACCCACCGCACACGGCACCAGCCCAATGCTCATGGTCCCTGCAGTCCCACCCTCCTTAAGAAGCCAGTTGGCAAAGGGCATGCCGGGCCCCACACCGCACGGCTTGGAGACGTCGATGTCATGGTGTAAAGGGTCCCGTGCCACCTCCCAGTTGAGGTGCGCGTCTAGGCGTAGGATGTTCGGGTTGGGCTCGCATTGGGGCGGTACGACACCGTCCCAGTGCTTGTGGTGATGGTGGTGAGAGTGGTCGGTTATGATGCCACCTCGTCCTGCCATGTTGCTCTGGCCTGACAGTATGAAGATCTGTTTGCTGTATTTTGACGACATTGTTGATTCTTGATTGTTCTTTCAATTTTCTTTTTGATACTTTTTGGTGGGTGTTTTGAGGGGATGAGTATCGATCAAGTGTTTATGGATGGACTGGAATGTAAGGGAGGTAAAGAAGGTATTTATTCGGGTCATCGGGTCGGTTTCGGTTCAGATATTTCGGATCGGATCAAAGTTGGGTTTTATATTTTTTAAGGTTGTTACAGTACCACGAATCCAAATTTGAAGTCGGGCCAAAACCGAGTCGGTTTTATGAAGTCGGTTAAATGTCGGGTCGGACCTATTTTGAACTGCTATAAATTTTACTACTAGTTGTAAGTTATTTTAATTTTGGAAGGGGAAGAGGGTCCAGTGTTGCTAAACTGTGTTGGTGGCATGTGCACAGAATTTAATATTTGTACTACCATTCACGATCACCGTGTACTTTTCCCTATATCAAGTCAAAAAATGATCTGAGAGCTGCTAGAAGAAGTTCGTTTTTAGGGTTGCTACTTGCTTCTCCCTTTTTCCTGTTTTGGCTTGTTTGATCAATTTGTTAGGTCAGGGAGCTAATACAAAAGTTATATTCTTGGATGCATCGATTCTTTCGTACACTCTATATATATAATATATATTCTCTTATCATCTTAGCAATTAACTCTTACAATATAAGAAATCGCCCCACAAATAATAAGGATCACACATAAACGATGATTCTAGTTTATGTAAAGGGTTATTCTATTATGAGGCGGTGATTGTTACTACGTGACAACTTGATGTATAACATGAACAAGGTATACAGTTAATGGACTATCCTATATATCATCCCTTGCTAATATTTTATTTATATTGTTCTTAGCTTAGTTTTTGATAATAGGTCAGTAGTTGATATGAGCGTTTTGGTGTAATTTGGTGGGACCACTACCTTGGAGATGTGGAGATTGGTTTATGTAAATTTTCATCTACCTTGATAGCAAATGATAGGTGGTTCATACAAACCCTTCCTAGAAGGTGTGGCATGAATCACTACGATGCTAGAGTTAAGGTAGTTTCTTTGGAATAAAATTGAAAACTAATTATCAAAAAAAAAAAAAAAAAGTTTATTTTTGACAACTATTATAACCATCCAGTCAAACAAGCCAACACGATCGATTTTTCTTCTATCAACGAGTCAAATTACCTTGTAATTAAAGACGTACACCTGCCGATTATCAAACGAGGCCTTATTTGAAGGGGATGATATCAAATGAGTTGTAGCCATATTATATCCTCATATCACATATTTGAATTTAATTCAAATGCATAGCGAGGTGGATAGATGATAAGTGAGAAACTTGAATTCAAATACCATGAGTGGAATAGTAGAAACAAACCTTTCTATCAATTAATTGACATTTTATGATATCAAAACACAGTGTATATCTGTTGTGAGAAAAATGTTGCATAACATTTTTAAAATAATCTGAATCTGAGTAAACATTTCTTATAACCTATATGAAATTAAAAAGTGGAAACAAGCAGAGGAGAACGTTAACATTGCGCTAGTTCCATTTCAAAGAGGTTCATTGTTGTGTGAAGCTCAGCTAATATCACAGCAAAATGAGAAAAATAAAAATTGAATGCACCAGCCGGGAATCGAACCCGGGTCTGTACCGTGGCAGGGTACTATTCTACCACTAGACCACTGGTGCTGATGTGTTAAAAAACGGCAGATTTAAGTTATGTATATTACCTTACGTAGAACAAAGTTTCATGAGACGTGTAGTATTGCTCACCTAAAATAAAATAAAATTAAATCTTCAGAACCTAGTCTTAGGCACATTGGACTTTGGACAAGAACATGAAGTGAGTTTACTTGGCCATTTTCCAAGAAAGAAAAAAAAAATTGGAAGTTTGAGAGAAATAATACAAATTCTCTTATAGACTTGGTCTATGGATGGACTAAGCAGTAGTCACCTATAACAGGTGATGAAGTCACCTCTCCAAAATTAAAAGTTACCCAAGTAGTCACCCCTCTAAAGCGTAAGAGTTACATTGGTCCACCGTAGACTAAATCTACATAAAACTTACTGGAAAATAATGGTTCATAAATGCCCATAAAAATTGGGCCAAAAAGGAGTTGAAAGTCCAAACAGGTGACGGATGTCTTGAAAGTTGAAAGCCACTGTGCATGAACACGGCCCATGGCCCACGGCAACTAAGGTGCTTTTCTACCTAATAACTCTCCTAATCTCCATGGGACCATGGGAAGAATTTCACACGGAATATGTATATATATTAATGTATATATCAGTAAGTTGTGAAGTCCCTTTCAAGAAGAGTAAGTTGTGAAGTCTAGCAAGTCAAGCACTCCAAAGTTGATTAGCGCAGAATCAATGACTATGTACTCCCTTCGTCCCAAATTTACTGTTACGTAATGAGGTGTTATGCACATATCTAGAATTAGAATGTGAGACTGCTAGCAAAACTCTGAGGGAATAATAATAAGTCCAACAATAATCCATACGTAAATAATTAATATTTATGAGACATCACAAATAGCAACAATGACGAGCAACAATGACGAGCAACATTAGTCAAGCTGGTGCATTCTAGATTGACTATCGTTGCAGATTGACTAGTTTCGTATGAAAAGGTTATGCACTGATTAGGCTTGTGATTTGTCTACATATATCAGAAGACAATGCATCTTAGCTTCTCAAATTCTAAAGCATACAAAATGAATGCCTACAAAATCAAACCAATCACCTATATTATTGCTAATGACACTCCTGGCTTCCTTTCTCCTGTACTGTTTCTCATAGCAGCCCTGACGCTTTTCCTTGTGATCATACAACAGCAAGTTTCAGCAACGACAGCCCTATGTAATGCTCAATGTCGAGGGAACGAGACAGACCATATCGCGTTGCTGGCTATCAAGAGTCAACTTATAGATCCTCCTGGGGGTGTTTTCAGCTCTTGGAATCTCTCTAGTAACCATTGTGATTGGCATGGAGTTACATGTGGACGTAGACATAACAGAGTCATTACATTAGATCTAAGCTCGAAAAGTTTGGCAGGAACTATGTCTCCCTTCATAGGAAATCTGAGCTTTCTTAGAGAGCTTCTACTTTACAACAATAGTGTTCGAGGAGAGATACCACCCGAAATAGGTAGGCTGTTTAGGTTACGCGAGTTAAAACTGTACAACAACACCCTTCAAGGGAGAATTCCTGCTAACTTATCCGGTTGCATCAACCTCGAAAATCTAGATGTAGGCTTCAACCACCTCCAGGGAAAGCTTCCCATGGGACTAGGAGCATTGTCCAAGCTCAGAGGTCTTGGTGTTTATTACAATCATTTCACTGGACCTTTCTTCATGGTCATTGGGAACCTTACCTCCTTGGAACAAATATCAGGTGCTCAGAGGTCGGGGAGTATAGATTACGGAAGCATTGCTAGGAAGAAAAACTTAACGAAAGTTAAACTCCTTGGGAATGACCTCTCTGGCATACTTCCTATGTCCATTTTTAATCGTTCTTCCCTTCAAGTGTTAGAATTAGCTCTGAATAAGTTCCAAGGAAGCATTCCACCAAACTTGGACCTCACGCTTCCTCGACTGCAATATATCGAACTTGCTGAGAATGATTTGTCAGGGCCACTTCCAAGTTCCATATCAAACCTCACTAGCCTTAACCATGTTGGATTTCGTGGCAACAATTTCATAGGAAAGGTGCAACTTGATTTCAGACGCCTCCGGAACCTACAACATCTGGATATTTCGTACAATAAGTTAAAAGGAGGTGTCAACTTCTTAAGTACACTAGTTAATTGTAGCAACTTGGGTGTCTTGGACTTGAGAGGAAATAATTTTACAGGAAGTTTACCTGATTTTGTAGCCAATCTCTCTACCAGTTTAGAAAAGTTCGGGGTTGGTGAAAATCAATTAAGTGGAGAAGTTCCTAGAGGCATCAGCAATCTCATCAACCTTGTTCTCTTATATATGGACGACAACGCATTCACAGGAACCATAACTGAAGATCTTGGGAAGCTTCAGAGACTAGAACATCTGTATCTCTTCTCCAACAAACTAACAGGCAGAATTCCCAACGGTTTCAGAAACCTATCGCGCTTGGGCTGGCTTAATCTAGCTGATAACAAATTGCTAGGAAGCGTACCTCCTAGCCTCGGAAGTTGCCAAAACTTGTTATATATGTCTCTTGCACATAATGACCTCAACGGAACCGTTCCGAAAGAGCTTTTTGGAAGATCGACTAAATTTCTTCTGGTGGACATTTCTCACAATCATTTAGAAGGAACACTTCCTTCAGAGATAAGTGAGCAAATAAATTAACAGCAGTTGGATGTGTCCAGCAACAAGTTATCAGGAGAAATTCCAAAAGGTCTTGGCAGCTGTAGAAGTCTTCAGTACTTAAGTATGCAAGCTAATTCCTTCCATGGACATATCCCCACGTCATTGATATCTTTGGGAAGCCTTCAAACAATTGACCTATCTCATAACAATCTCTCAGGCCCAATTCCAGACTACTTCTCTACATTTCACTTGATAGAGCTAAACTTCTCTTACAACAATTTCGACGGCAAGCTTCCAACAAATGGAGTTTTTGCGAATGCGAGTGCGGTATCTTTAGTTGGAAATGCCAAGCTTTGTGGAGGAATTCCTGAGCTACGTTTGCCAAGATGCATGGATAAACCAAGTAAAAGAATGCCTCGAGTACTCAAGGTGGTGATCCCAATAATCAGTGTACTTGTTGTTGTAGGCATAGCAGCATGGCTGTACCTTGCTTGTCACAGAAAGAAAATAAAATCTGATTCCGCAGGATCACCGATGAAGGAACCATTCTTAAAGGTTTCATACAATATGCTGCTCAAAGCAACTGATGGGTTCTCTTCTGAAAATCTACTTGGTACGGGGAGTTTTGGGTCCGTGTTCAAAGGTGTCCTTGAACCAAATGGAGAGAGTTGCAGTCAAGGTGCTTAACCTCCAAAATCGAGGAGCTTCCAAGAGTTTTATGGCAGAATGCAACGCCTTAAGGAATGTTCGTCACAGGAATCTGGTGGGAATATTAACTGCTTGTTCAACTATAGATTTCAAGGGAAGTGATTTTAAAGCTCTTGCCTACGAGTTCATGCCCAATGGAAGTCTCGATAAATAGTTGCATGAAGTTAGAAATCTTACCCTTGTTCAACGGGTGGGTATAGCCATAGACGTTGCTTGTGCACTCAACTATCTCCACCATGAATGTGAAGTTCCAATTGTGCATTGCGACCTAAAACCGAGCAACATTCTACTTGATGATGACATTGTCGCGCATGTGGGGGATTTTGGTTTATCAAAGTTTCTTGCCCAACATCAAAACCAAAACAGTTCGATTGGAGTCAGGGGAACTGTTGGCTATGCTCCTCCAGGTAACAATCATTTAACATGTATTCAGCACTTGTTTGATTGAAAAGGATACCTTGTACTCAGAATGACATTCTGACTAATAAATAGGGATGACTTCATACAACGACACAAGTAATCCACTATATAAGTAAGCTAGTTCCTCCAGTCTCTTTTTCCGTGATAGTTGATAAACTTCCAAAGTCATGTATCTGATTTATTCTTTTTACAGGATGACATATTCCTCCTACTTGAGCCCGTCGTTATAGTTGAACTAGAACCATCCTGATCAGCTCCATAACAATTTCCATTCTTTTGGTTGGTGTTAAATTTTCATGCAATATCAATAATACACACGGCAAGTCTGCAAAATATTCTAAAAGAGGCTTAATGCTTAGCTGCTTCGTAAGACGATATGAAGGGAAAAATAAAGACAAAGGAAGACGAGCAAAATAAGAGAAATTTGTGCAGCACCAAACTAAAGCTTTGACAGAGGGGCCAAAAAAAAAGTTTTCTTCTTGCATTCTTGTTTTAAGCTTTCTGACCCTCTTTTCTTTTCTTTGGTGCTAAGAATACGGCCTAGGAGGTGAAGTATCACTTGAAGGTGATATATATAGTTACGGGATACTGCTTCTAGAGCTCATGACAGGAAAGAGACCCACTGATAACATGTTCAAGGAGGAACTGAATCTTCATATGTATGCAAAGACAGCTTTGCCTGACCAAGTGTTGGAGATTATAGACCCGACACTAAAACAAAATGAAAGTGAAGACGACAACAACAGCAGGCGAAACCAAGCCACACCTCAACAAAGACTGGACTGCATGGTTTGGTTAGTTAAGGTTGGATTGGCGTGCTCCAATGAGTCACCACAAGATCGAATGAGGATTACAGATGCCATAAGCGAGCTGCAGTTAGCCAGAGACCTACTCTCCAATCCAAGACACGGGGGTTATTTTCAAAGAGGTAAAATATGAGAAATCATCTTCCTGTTTCTGACAACGCATCTGAATTTGGTTCCATCATTTTGGATGATTGAATTTGCTATAAAACACTGGCTATGAAAGCACATTGTATTCATAAAAAAATGAAGTACTATACATTGTAATTTGTAATTGCAGGACCATGAAGCTGGTACTTATAGAAGAAAACAACACTTAGATTATTGGTGTCGAAAAAAGCCGGGGTACTACCCTCACAAATATACTCAAACAATCTAAACCAAAAAACACAATCATATGCACCAGCCGGGAATCGAACCCGGGTCTGTACCGTGGCAGGGTACTATTCTACCACTAGACCACTGGTGCTAATGTATCCAAGACTCTGAGGATACAATCTAACGGCAACATATATGAAATTGGACCCCATAATATCACCATGTTCATGATTTATCCAAATAAATTAAGGGTTACAAATTTGTAAATGTGTCTTGAGACAATAAAAGTAGGCATTTGTTGCTGCCTTGTTGGCACTCATGAAGTTTTGCTGGTGTTAGTTTATACAACAATGCATGGCATAACATTTATTGGTGGTATAGTTTTCCATCATGAAGGTGGATAGTTAGAAGATTGAAAGTTTTTGTATTGAAACTTGATGTGTAAAACATAAAGTAAGTAAAAAAGCATTCCAACATTTTGAAACTCAAAACGGTCAAACGCATAGGAAATTAGATGCATGGGGAACTATCACTAGACTTGGCAGGTGATACGAATCTTAATATTCGATTCGAATAACTCGATCCCAATCCAATTCAACATTCAAAATAAGATGATCTGATTTTAATTAAAAGTCGATCTGATCCGAAATTTTTAACTTTTTTATGAATTTTTTAAAGCATAATACACATATTGACAAAAGAAATTCGAATGTGACTCTATCAAAATTAATCCGATCCAATCCAAATTCAATTCGAAAAAGATTTGATCCAATTATGACTCGATCCGAATAGTCCCAAACCGAATTCAATCTAAATGATCCAACACTTCGAAAAAACCCCTCTCTCTTAGCACTGTTCATTTAAAAATTCGCTATCAAAAGTATGCTAAACCCTTGAACCCTAAAAATGAGTTCTTTTAAAGGCAAAAATCCAAACTAATGCTTTTGAGGTGAAGATCGAAGTTGGTGGCAAATCACGAAAAACTTAGACAAGGTATGATCTTGAAATAAGTAATTTTGACATTGTCTTAAGCTAATTATATCATTTTCGGAACATTACTTGAAATAGACTATAGTATCGTTAGCTCTGCTTTTCTTGAGTTGTTCAACTTCATTCTACTTTGTTGATCATGGAACTTGATCCTTTTCTTGGATAGTTAGGATTATCAATAAATAAATAAAACGTAACAGAATCAACACTCAACGCGTTTCCCCATTTGGGGCTCGTGCTGAGTCTTATAGACTTGGTGTACTGTTTTTTGTTTTTTGTTTTTTTTTTTGGTTCATGGGAGGCACAAAGGCCACTACAATACAATGAGGGGAGGGAGATTCGAACCTGGGACCTAATGTACATTCACCTCAATCTTAGCCACTAGGCCAAGACATTCTTGGTATAGACTTGGNATGAAGGAGGTTTAGGGTCGTGCAAAATATAAAAGGGAGAGGGAAATTTCGCGCTTTAAATGAGGGTATATTGGTCTTTCCGCATTCTCAGGTCACCGGAAAACTTAATATCACCAAGGATTCTCATATAGTATACCTCGTTGTAAATAGTGATAGGTCGGTATACCTAGGTGTAATTTCAC
>ONZA01012906.1:5275-15987 GCA_900322205.1 Kewa caespitosa | reverse complement strand
TTTTTTTAAAAAAAAAAAAAAAAAAAAAAGCACTTCAAAATACAGTCATTATTCAGCTCATGACATAGCACGCCACTCTAAGTCCTCAACCGTGACGCGATCACCCATCATCCAAGAGGAAGTCCCTACAAGAGTGTGTTATTTCCTAAACAAAACGCTCTTGCTCCCTCACCATCTCCTTACCTTTAACTCCTTGATCACATTGCATCTCCTTCCACCATTAACAATTCAAAAAATAACAAAATAGACATAGAAACCCCTCCCTCGCCCATTTCAATTTTAGCTTTTGACATCTTTCTTTATTCTCTCTAGAACCCGAACTAGCTCCTCAGTCCACACATGACTGACCATTATGCACTGGTCTACTATCCATCTCCAAGGTCAATCCTCTCCAAATCCTCACATTTCCACTGTACTTAAACCACACATATCACGAGAAAACCTATCAAACAGAGTAATTGAAAGTTCTGATTACAAAACCTTCATCCCTAAATTCAGGACAAGACCTCAATGAAATGAAATGCACAACACATAGCCGCTCACAACAGACTAAAACTGTGACATATATGTCATAGCACCACAAAATAAACCTAATCATGTGCATCCTTTTCCCCTGCCCCTGAAACAAGTCAACCTATCTTAACAAAAATCTGCCTTTTGCTAACTTTTCCTCCCTTATGTATACCTTGGCATGCATGCTTCACTTTGCCAAATCTAAAATTTTAATGTTCAAGTTCACAAGCTATGGTTAGCTCAATGTTTAGTTTCATTGCCACTAAACTTGGCACTCAAGTCTCACCATATTTATTATGACAAAGCATTATCAAATAGAGTAACCAACAATCACCCAGTGACAAATAATATTAATCAGATTTAGACTTGTACAACACATGATCACTAACAAAAACCTTAAAGTTACCAAAAATATACCATAGAATGAACGAGTTAAACCCCAATTCAGGTATATCCAAGGTTCCGAAACTCAGTTGCAGTCGCGATAACAAAAATGATCGCAGAACAGTCGATGCGGGCATCACATAACATGTCGCGGAGGCATGAATTTTATTTCAAGGACTTGGAGTTACTGAATTGACAACTCCGAACTCCAAGTCCTTCTCTCTTAAGACGAGCAATCAAAAGAGTAATCAATGATGAACTAGGCTCAAACTTTCGACACCACGTACTTAATCGCAATTCACAAATTCAGGAACAAATTAACAAAACAAAATGATTCGTACAACACACGATCACTTAAAAGTCACAGAATGAAAGAGTTAAAACCTAATTCTTGCGTATACTCTTTCCAGACCTATAAAGCCTGAAACAAAACATGAAGTTCATCTCCAAATTTCCAATTCAACTCGACACTCAACAATACGAATTCCAACAAGAACAATTCAAAAGAGTGATCAATGATACACTAGGTTTCCACACTTTCCACGGCAAATATTTCACCACAAATTCATGAACAAAATACCGAAACAAAAAAGATTCGCACAATACACGATCACTTACAAAAACCTCAAAGCTAACGAACAAAACCGAAACCTAATTCACGTGTACACTCTTTCCTGACCTAAAAAAGCTCGAAACAAAAACATGAAATTCAACACTTCAAATTCAAATTCAACAACACAAATTACAACAACAAGAACAATCTCAAAGACTAAATCGATGATCAACTAGGTTTTCAAGAGAGAGAGAAAAGTACTCGTCGAGTTGGAGAGAAGTGAGAATGGAGCCGTTGCGAGACTCGATCTCCCATCCATGGATACGCAGTCCCGGCCGGCCGTCGGGAAGGAGCTCAGCTCCGGCGGATTTGAGGTCATTCTCGTCGACTTCGACCTCCATCGCCGCCGTTACTTTCTCTCTCTCTAACTTTCCGGCACGGTGGTTGGTTTGTTTGCTGTTCGGGGTGTAGTAACAGCTAGTAGCTTCTTCTATCTCGGTTTAGACTTAAAAATGTTGATCTTTAATTTTGCTTTTGATTTGCCTTCACTTTTGAAAGAAAGCGTGGTGATGTGTTGTTGTATGAAGGGCGTAGAAGTGGTTAATGAGCCATGTTAGACTAAGTTAAGGTCGATTTATTTATTAAATGGGTTAAATTGGGTCATATAAAAAGTTAAATACTAGATTGATTTGGGTTAGGTTAGTTAATCTAATATTATTATTTTAGTTGGATCAAATATATATTCTACTAGTGAACTTGTGTAATGTAAATAGATCGATTTATTTATACTTCGATCTAGGTTACGTTACAATTAATTCAAGCCTACATGATTTATTGAGAGTTTACCCTAATAAACACCCCTAAATGTGGCTCGAAGTGTATTGTGTAGTTACGAGGCCTGGTTGGTGTAATAGGGTCGAGCTAACCCTTTAAAATCAAGGTTTGAGTCCTAAGCTCAGTTGAGAGGTTAGCTTACACCGATATTAGAAGTCTAAATATGATCTGAATGAGCTTGTCAGCTGAATTACAAAGCTATTTCAAACATAATATTAACAGTGAAAATTTTGTTAGCTTCTACCCCATTTGCCCCTTTCTCCGCATGGAACATTATGTTAGCTCGAGAGAAAATTTCGAGACATTCGGTAACGTGAAGCGAATTTTGAAATTGAAAGAATATTTTTCGGATGGCATAATCACATTTCCTTCATTCCTTGTAGACATAATATTACCGGAACCTTTTTCAGAATATTCGTGTACAAGATGGACCTCGTTCCAATATTCCGGAACAAAATTCAGTGCAGTGTTCCTCACCCTATGTCAGTTTCTACGAATTTCTAATTGAGCTCATTCCAATACTCGATGAACAAAGTTCACTTTATAGCCGATTGTGACAATGCTAAGACTAGCAAGAGTACCGATGTGGTACAATAATACTCATAAGCAACATAGAATCTAATTGATCCCCTTGAAGAAAGTTGGATACTTGAATCCCTGATTACAATTGTCCGCCTTCATCCTATTCCCTCTTACAAGACCCTTCTGATTGAGTAAATGAATACGAATCCATGACATTTTACTACAATGCTCAGCTCTGCCGATAACACAACAGCACATACCTCATTCCTCATTCTCTCACTAAAAGTATACACCTGAAAGTTACATATTACAATACTGTGTACCCTAAAATACATTTAGATACCAAAACCAAGAGCCTGCCGGTTTCGGCGAGCTTATATTAACCGGCGAGCTTATATTAACAACATATGGTGAGAGGAGCATCTCCGTTGTATTGGACTATCAGTGCTGCCCATTCCTCGTCCAATCAAAAAGAGCAACGCCAATACTATTCATACTGCCCCACATCAGAAGGTGTTAGTGAAGAGTTTGACCCGTAGCTAAGACACTCTGAAGAGACCACGTAGACATTAGAAAGCGCAACCATGAGTGCCATAGCCCATAAGGGATGAAAATTAGCTCTGCAAAAACCACTGGACCTGATTTCAACTGGAGAAACAGATAATAACTTCGGAGTGACCCAATTGGAGGATTCATGGGTTCTGCTTAGACTTCTAAGCAATATTTGTTCCATGAAGCGATCATTTTAGCCTCGTTGGAGATTTGGATATTGGGAAAATAGCGATCGATCAAACGGCTGTTTTCCTGATGAGAAATTATTAAGCCCCAGATTTCTTTCTCCTCCCCCGCCCTCTTCCTTTTTGAGCTTCTGGAGTTTGGAGCGTGTCACTAGTACCCTCTTTGAGTGTCTCTGTATTCAAACTCTCAAGTATTGGCTGCCCGTCTTCTGTATTTTTTCTCTTCCTAGATTGTTTAGGTGAAGATTTTCTGCCACCACTTTCTACTGTGTTTGATTTACTACCATCTGCACTGGTGTGCTCTGGAGCAGCAGCAGTTGTAGCTGAAACACTCTCAATCCCATTGCAAGCAACTTTGTGGGGAGTGTTACTCGGTGATGTAGCTGCAGCCATGCTTGCTTCTGCCCTTGCTGGATGATGGGTGAAACTCCAACGAGCATTTCCAAACCATTTGTCAACCTGGACAAGAAAAGCATTGTAATCAGAAAGAGTGTGTGTATCCGAAGATATTCATCACCAGCTGTGGAAAACAGATTAGACTGATGATACCAACCCGTTGAGGTGTGAGTCCAAGTTCCAATGCTAACTTCTCTTTTGTCTGACGATCAGGATATCGATTTTCCTGGAATGATTCATATAGTCTCTGCGCAACACATCGAACATCAAAAGAGATGTAGGGACATCAAATATAAGCCCAAAACCGACACACAGACACAGAGATAGGTAGCAGACCAATGGTTTTCTAAAAAGATGACTAGTGAAGAATGTAACTTATTTTAGCCATGATACCTGAGTCACTGCTTCCCCAAGTTTGTTATATGGCGGTCTTTTTGTTCCCTTGCCACTAGAAGATGTTTTCTGAGAGCTTTTTGACGGTGGAGCTGGTGAATCATTGGCCTCTTGTGGATGGAGCTTCTTCCGACCTCTCCTTCGAGGGGCACCTGCATTGCTAGTGCCCCCAGCAGGTGCTGAAGCGACACCATTTGGAGAATCTGAAACACCTTTTATAGCACCGCCCTTCTTCTGCTCTGGTGATTCAGTCTCTGTCCATTCTCCATCATCACTAGAATCTGAATCAGCATTTCCATAGGTTTCCTACATAATGCGGACATATCCAGTTATACAAGGGTACAGCAGCAAGCACACGAACAACAAAAGGCACAACAATTGATGATATTGCACACTCCCTCCATCCCTAATACGCTGTCAAATGACCAGAACGCTACAACCATATAAAGAATTCACATCCACGCAAAAAGATCCATCTATAAGAACAAGGTACTGGTAAATCATCCATGCAAAAAGAAGATGAACAAGCATCATATAGGGCATCACTCAAGGTAACACTCACATCATAAAGCTTCTTGTAGTCCAACTTCTCAACATGTCTTCTACGAGACACAGGTGGAGAATCATCCCCGTCCTGATCAGGCTCTAACGAAGGTAGTGGTGGTTCATCATTGTCCGATGTTTCATCATTACCAACAGCAGCACCTAAATCCTCTGAAGCAGATGTGAAGTCCGAATTGGAGCTTCCTTCCATATCATCATCAACATTGGCAGCATCAGGATCATAATTATCATCCTCCGAATCATCGGAAGGCAGACCAAGATACTGCTCATCAGCATGTTTGGCCCCTAGATCCTCAGAGACGGAAGAACATTCAGATGAACCAGACTCAGCTGTATCATACTCGTCTGAGCTTGATTCACTTCCTTCAGCCTTAGCATCATTATCTGCTCCTTCATCATCATCTGCTCCTTCAGGGTTGTAATCATTATCCTCAGAATCATCTGAGGGGAGTGCCATGATAGCA
The DNA here is from genome assembly GCA_900322205.1 of Kewa caespitosa. NCBI lineage: Eukaryota > Viridiplantae > Streptophyta > Magnoliopsida > Caryophyllales > Kewaceae > Kewa > Kewa caespitosa. The sequence continues at coordinate 10,627 of ONZA01012906.1, read as the reverse complement.
TCCAAGTCATTACCAGACATTGCAGCAGCTGTCTCGGGGAATACTTTCTAAAAGAATATCAAAGCATCATTAGACTCAGAACTGAACAAAACATCACCCGAAGCTTAAGGTCAACGCCTATAGTACCTCCCAACTATCCTCAATCGAAAGTTTTGTTCCTTGAGTATCATTAAGCAAATCAGTGCAGTCAACTTTACAATCACAAGCAGGACAAAGCCAACCCTCGTCCCCAGGTGGAACTGCACAAAGGAGTAAAAGAACAGCAATGAATAAACATTCAAATGTTTATAGTAGATACTTAAACCATACAACAAAGAAAGTGTTATCAAGAAAGCAATTGAAATTACTATCTTCAGTTCGTAGCGGTGGGTCCAAACAGTACTGATGAAATCCACGTTCACAAGCACCATCACAAAGTATGATATCATTATCCTTGTACAAATCTTTGGATCCACACTTGGCACAAAAAATCTGCATAGAATAAATCAAAATGTTATTAAACTGACATGCTGCCCTTCGCAAAGTATACATACACATACGAAATGGACGTTATGGTTCTCGTACATCCTCACTATCAATGAGGCCTTCAGAATCATACAATGTTTCTGGGAATTTTCCTTCAGCAGACATGGAATCAAGGCGTTGAAACAGGTCTCTGATTTTCAACTTGGAGCGACTTATATCATCTTTTGCGCGCTGAAGCTCCTTTTCTGGCCTTAACTTCTCTAAGCTGCCACATTATATAAAGTAGTTAAACAAACAATCCAAAAGACAAATAACACAGCGACAACTGAGCATTTAGCAATTTAGTTTTGACATTCAACTAAGCACATGCCCCTAAGGATGCTAATTGGATCACCATATCACATATTTTGCAGACTATCAATCTATCTTCATGGCCCACTCACTACATCACACCTGCAGTGGTGTACTATCACATAGTCCACCACAGCAAGAAATTTACAAGCACTCAGAAAATCTGATTTCCAAAGATGAAATTGATCAATTATACACCTATCCTCGAGTTTTGAGAGATGATAATGGTAAACTTCAATTCACTTTAACATTACCAAATGCTTCAAAAAGATGAAACATCGAAAACAACAGCACTACACTCACTATTGTACTATATCCAGTTCGTTGTTTGTTTGGTTCCTGAATGTCTAGGCTAAACAAAAGCTCACCATATCACACAAAATAAGCTGCTTCACAACTCAAGTTATGACGCAGAATCTCGCATATGCCTCTTAAATTCTACCATTTTCATATTACCTACAATTGCACACGGCCTACCTGACACACGTTCTTACAGTATAATCCTGCCATACTAATTCGAAAGACTAATGATTCAGCATCAACAAACAACAAAAAGCAACGCAGTAAATCAATGTCACCTATCCTACAAGAGAATGAACTTAAAGCAACAACACCTTTACATACAACACAAATATTGATAGTGGCAAATGCAATAAGCCCAAGATGATACGAAAACACCCCCACAAGCCCACTATCAAATCAACAACACTTAAGAAACAAGAACAAACCTTTGTCCCCTCCATCCTTCACTAGCATAAGCATCAAGAAGATTCTGCGCATAATGTATCCTATGCAGCAAGTATCTCAAATGTTTTCTCATCTTCGAGAACTCATCATGTGACTTGCCATCCACTTCCGTCTTCTTCTTCCTCCCTCGCCTTCCACCCGTCTTCCCACTCACATTCCCCACCTCATTACTCGGCTGCGACCCTTCCCCATTCTCATACAACCTAGAGCGCGAGCTCCTCGCTCTCCCCTCTGGGGATCGCAACGGATACTTCTTATCCGTCGTTGGAGTAGCCGACGTCCTCTTCCCGGGTTTTCTCCCCCGTCTAGATATCTCACCCGTAGTACAACCAGCAGCCGGAGATCCTAACACGATAACACGCACCTCCCCGGTCACTTCATCACACACGGGTCCCCCCGCCAATTCAATAACCACATCCCTTGCATCATGAGCTTTATCCTTATCCTTATCCTTAACCTCCTCGACGCTAGCCAAACTCCTCGACGTCCCCTCAACCCGGGCACATTCCATTGCATTCGACGAAACAACAACATTGACGTTTGATTCCGTATTCTGCTCCTCTTTAGCATTATCAAGCACATCTTCATTGACAGTTTGAACACTTTCTTGGACAACTCCTTGCGCTATAATTGCCGGCCCTCTTTCGACTCTTTCGAGTTCCACATTACTATCATTAACTCCGAATCCGGTACTCTCCCCTTCTTTGTTACCATCCAATTCACTTCCCTGAACACCATGCCCTACATTTTCCGGTACGCTTTCAAATTCTTTACCATTCGCAATCGAATCACATTCCACATTCTTCTCTTCAATCGTATTATCCAATGCAACTTCAAAACCACCATTACTAACTTGCTCTACATTTCCCGCCAAATCAACACCAATTTCCAAATGCTTACTTACAACAGTTCCATCATTCCCTTCCACAATCTTATCATTCACAACTCGCTCATCCATTTTCGCATCAAATTTCACATCACCAAAACCTTGAGTACTCAACCCATAGCTAGAACACTCAACGTTCTGGGAATCGAGCTGGTGTTGTTGCACCTCCTCCACAACCCTCTCTTCATAAACCATTTCTTGTTTAGTTTACGTACATCTGAAAACTTAGGGTTAGCATGATTTTGAAGAAATTAACCACTAATTTCAAATCTAGTGTTTGTTAAACAAGATAATGGGAACTCGAAAAGGTTGGGACGTTTAGGGGTGGTGTTTCGTCGGAAAGATGCGTAATTTCCGGCAGGTTGGTCGGGGTTTTGGGATGTTTGGGTTCGAGTTCGAGCCCTTTTTAGGTGGAATGAATAACCTAGAATGCCCGAAACTTAGACAAGTTCGCGAGGTTGGGCTTGGTTTTGCTGAAATTGGATACAAACTTAATGGGCCTAAGCGAGTTACTAGGAGTAGGCCTTTCAATAACGGCCCAGAAGTACTATCATTTTACCAGCCCAATGCTGAAAATCGGGCCGTTGTTTTTTTCAGTCCAATATTGTGTATACTTTGGTTCATGTTCCGTAATCAATTGTTTCTATAGACTTAGTCTATAGAATAAACTAGTACTCTGTAGAGTTGTAACACCCTAAAAATTACTCCCACATCATTAGAATTTGCGGAATTAAGATAGGTTATTCATCCCTCCACAACTTTGCCCAAGCAATAAGGCTTTCCCTTTTTGAGCTAAAGTGGTCAATCATAGGTTTAAGGAGATACTTTGCATCTTGTTGGGTTGTGTTGTGGTGTTAGTTGGATTGAGCTTACACATAGCTTTTGACTTGTTGTTTTATGCACCACTACCATTAGATGTCGCTTTTTTCATTATATGTATATCGACATAAACTTTTATATATACACGTTAATTAATAAAGTAATCTTTTGTATTGAAAAACTTATCATTTTCTACATCTATGTTTTTTCGTCTCGACTATTTTTAATTGATTTAACTATTCTGCCCAAAATTATTACTCTATCTTCATTATTGATGACTTACCAAATTACTAAGAATCTTTTTTAGTATAAACAATCTGGCTTATTTTTCTTCTTTTTATTTTTAGCTAGGCTTTAATATTTGTCACCTTTAATATTTAGTAACATTGGTCACAAATTTGGAATGGAAAAGGAAGGACTAATAGCCTAATAGGTGTAACCACATATAAAAACCATATCAAGTCTGTCGGAGTAGTTGTGTTTAATACTCCACGAATACGACACACAACATGCAGCATGCGTGGTGCAAAACATCAGAACGAAATTTAGCTGTTAGTGACATAAGAAATGTTTAAGCGACTCATTGATGTACGTATATATACTCTTGTTGATCGTACGTAACTAGCTCGTAAAGAGAAGATCTTTCTCGAGGGTAATGTTTGATATGTTCCTCACTTGTCAAGCTTCTGGGCGGTGCTAATTTCCTTTATACATCTCTCCTTAACACTCAACTTCAGTCTTCTCTACACGTCGAGAGGCACCTTAGCTTCCTAGGTGCATGCAGACATGCAAATTTTGCTGTACTTAATGGATAATCATAAGCTTCCTCCATTTTCTTAGGTTAAACGTAACTTAACTAAACGACAATTAGTTAGCAAGTAGGGGTACGAACTTGTACCGTTGTACGTACATATGAACAAGCTAAGCAAGAATCTAAGCATTTGATTTAATTAATTTAATTTGGACAGTTTATGTTATGTTGACTAATAATAATAATCTGACCCCGTTTAAAACAAGACTAGATACCAATGAGGTCTTGGCCTAGTGGTTTGAGATCCTGTGTGCGTTAGGTCACAGGTTCGAATCCTCCTCCCCCATATAATTTATTATACTGCAGATACGTCGTTTAAAGGGCCGGACAACAATTAAGTAAACATTACTTATGAAATTAATTTGAAACTGCGATCATAGCTAATTGATCAACTGGTAACAAAAATTTTGCGCGCGTTCAGTAATTAGTTCTTGCATATATTATTGTCAGGAGACATGGGATGGACAGAGCCGCAGAGCATTTTCTATAACGGGATGTCTATGTTATAGTTGGTTCTGAATTAATTATTGTATGCAATGCTTTAATTTGGACGGCGATCTTTCATTATCGGTCTCTTGTACATCCATCCAAGTAATGTGTACGCTACACATTACTCCAAGACCTGCTTCATGTGGTCAAACTTTAATTTGTTGGTTACACGTAACACGATTTTAAAAATGGTTATTAGCTCAACTTTATGATCACTTTACGTACTTCAGTACTTGGTTCATGTGTATGTTAAGGAAGAACAAATAGGGATCGGAGAAAAGAGTGATGCTCAAGTGGTTGCGAAACTACCTTCAAACCTAGAGGTTGGGGGTCAATTTTCATTTAGACCTTAGTGCCTCCCTTCACACAAAAAAAGGAAACACAAATAGGCTGGTGAAGAAGGTTCACGTACGTGCTTATACAATTAAATGATCAACCCCTCTTTGCTTGCTATAGGACTGTTATGAGGATGGCGCAAATGGAAGCTCGAGATTGTGGTCGTAATGGTGTTGATTAGAGCTTCTTGCACTGCAGTATGCAATAAAGCGATAACAAAGTCTCCCAGGAAATTATGGGTCACGATGAGTTTATAACTTAGTTGGTAAGTTGTTGAAGGAACTGTTCCTTGACAACTTGGTATACTAAGTTATAAGAAGGGTTTAAAAACCGACTTAATAAATTCAACGTGGTTTTAATTGAGCAAAGTTGGTTTTTGAAAAATACCTTTTAACTACTAATTTTATTATGAAGAGTTTTATTTATTTAAATCAGTGTTTTAAAGAAG
>ONZA01012902.1:3686-14222 GCA_900322205.1 Kewa caespitosa | reverse complement strand
ACTTGGCTCTTGTTTTTGGAAAGAGTTAATAGTAAATTGACACTTGGAATTATCCAATTTTTAGGCAATCTGATTGGTACACATAAGATTAGTTCTCTTTCTATTTTCTCTCTGGTTGCTCCTTTAGTATATAGTAATAGATAATTTATAATAATTTTAGAAGGTGATTTGAGTGTTACTATATGAGGAAGATTGTTCGTGACATTTAACAATTTCATGCAACTAACTTTTAAATAGTTGAACCTTGCAAAGTAAAAGATGTAGAGACAGTAGAAAGAGTCTTCTAATGACACAATAGAATATATTTGTCATCTTATAAATTAAACTAGTTTGTGTCACGTGCGATGCACGTTGATACAAAATATTCACATTATACAGTAAGAAATAATTTTGATTAATATTTATTCAAAATAATTTGGCTGATTTATTTTCCAAATATTTATGTGTAAATCTTATTTTTTAGGAAGGCAGATAAGATATCTTCCTAAAATAATGGAATAGGATATTGTTAGTATGTTTTTTTTTTTTTAAATTTTTGGATGACTTGGCTTTTGTCTTTGGAAAGAGTTAACAGTAAATTGACACTTGTAATTATCCAAGTTTAAGCAATCTGATTGGTACACATAGAATTAGTGAGCTTTCTAATTTCGGTTGCTCCTTTAGTATAGGTAAATAGATTGTAACATTATTTGAAAAGGAAAATAAATTGCGTCAGTAGTACTAGTTTTCACAATTTATGACTACACATCTATCTATTAAAAAAAATGAAAATCATGAAACTATAAACATCTAATATGGTTAAATTATTGTGTTAGACGAGTTAATTAGAATTATAATCAAACTAAACCACCTCTTTATTGGATAATTTAGAATTTTTTATTACACAAAATACTTTGAATGAGATTTAATCCAATCAAATTGTCCCACTTCATTATTATATTTGCTTTTGTTGGACAATTTTCTCTCTCCGAATTTTCCCTTATTATATAATATAGATAGATAGATTCATCTTTTTTCTTCAGGCTGCTTTAAAGCAAATCTAGTCAAATTATCATAGGAGTAGTTCATTATTCATAGCAAGAAACGAGAACCCAGTTCAGGCAAAGCGATAGCGACCAAACGCTTCCTTTTATTCTCATCACCTCCTCTACCGCCGGACCTCTGTCCAGTCAGCACCGCCGGCGGTACCCCTCCTCCCGTCGGGACCTCGGACCTGCTTCCTTTCCGTAAGTCTCATTGCCCAACCTTAACCCTAACCCTAACCCTAACCCTAACCCTAACCCTAGTTCTCATTCTATTTAATACTAGATTTTGTTCGTAATTGATCAATTACCTGACCGATTGTAGCGAAACGACTAGCTTACATGTGCTAATTTAACTTCAAATTGAAGCAACTGTGTGTTGCTTTACGATGATTCTTTTGATAGTTCCAAGTCATGTTAGTTCATAGTCGAACGATGCACTTTGTAATCGTATTTGTGATTTGATCTTGTTCAATCTCGATTTTCAATTTCACTTGGAGTTGACTGTCGACTAAATTTATGCAATTTGGATTGTTATTGACTGATCGAGTTAGCTCAATAATCAATATGATGTCTGTAATGTTTGATTTTGTACGAGGTGGAAGTACGGCAATGCATTTTTATATCAGGATTATAACAAAACAACTTAAGTTTAATGGTATGAATTTGGTTATATGATGTTTTTATGTCATATATGCTTAGTTTACGAGTGGATGGTGTGATTTCATTGAGACTAAAGTTTCTAAATGCATTTTAAAAGTCATACGTACATAGTTCCTTTTCGGTCGTGTGGTTGAATTCTCTTATGCCTTGTACAGTTATGCACACTTAACATGAGGAAAGTTGGATATCTTTTTATCGTGGAAAGCAGTCCTATGATATGTGTGTCTAGTACGTGCGTGAATGGTCTTGCATTTTGATTTTGTGAATGGAAATCGAGATGTTGATAAGTAATGATGTTTTGCATAGATGGCGCTTCAAGAAACTCTTGCGAGGTTTCGTAAACAGCAAGAGAAGTGCCAGTCAACTCTTTCCAGCATTGCTAGTACCAGACAAGCATCTGCCAAGACTTCCACTCCACAACAATCAACTACAAATGTGCAGAGATCTGTTACACCAAGCGCATCGCCCTCTGTGAGGCTTCCCGGTCCTCCTGTAAAGTTCTCACATGACACAGAGAGGCTTCAGATCATTAACAACATAAGGAAGGCTCCAGTAGGAGCTCAAATAAAGCGTGTTATTGATCTGCTACTAGAGGTTAGCTGCTTCTTATGATTGGTGGCTGTGAGATTCTTTTAATCTTTTTTACAATATTGACTGTGGGTCTTGTTCTGGTTCTTTGGAAGAAGTTAAAGCTTGAATATCATGTATTGCTGTTTTGGTACACTGGGTGTAGTGTAGTGTGACTAGGTAGTGATAATGACACTGGACTCACAGGGGCTATGATCATATAGACAATATTTGGATAGATACTGTGCGCGGCTGCGAAATCACTACGTTGGGGTTGGAAGGCCACTCCAATGATACAAACCCACTATTCTGGATATGGACACACCACTTGGTATGGATAGAGTCGAGGAGTTTCTTACTAATCCTAGATTCCTAGACCCCAGATACAGAAAAATCATTAGGATAGTAAAGACTAACGAGTTAAACTTCGGATTTTGACATATGCACCAAGGGACCTTGGATTCAGACACACCAAGTTTTTTTTTTTTTTTTTTTTTTGGATATATTCCAGCAAAGAGTAAGGAAATAAATCTGAACCTAATAAACACTCAATGTGTTTACTGAAATCCTTTGTTGTACTTGATGGTTTTAGAGATATCTATATAAAGACTTATTCCCAATAAACTATTTCAGCGCGCTACTAATTTTAGTTATGGACGCTGCCACTTAGACAAGACTTTTGTGCACAAGAAATCTTTCACCCCAAAAATCCAGCAGTATGTCTACTTAAGTCCTCGGTCAACGAGACATGGTGATTCACCTAAATCTTATTCTTATTGAATTTTAAGAGCCACGCTTCAAACTGTGTTGGATGATTCCATAACAATTCTTCTTCTCTTGACCATACTGGCTTCTGAATAGTTTAAAGTAATCAGGGAAAGGTGTTACAGGACTACTACTTGTGACAGATGATGCAAGTGGTCATGTAATTGTAGTGATAATTATGAGTAACCTCGAATTAGCTGCACTTATATATGCTGGTTGAACAGTTTCTGTAATGTTCTTGGTTTGATTGCAGAGGAGGGAAGCCTTTACTGCAGAGCAAATAGAGGCTGCAACACATGTTGATGTGAATGGGAACAAGCGTGTCTTTGAGAGTTTGAGGAACAATCTAAAAGTGCACTACGATGGGAAGTTTTTCTCTTACAAGGTAGGCCTTAGTGATTGGATCTCATTTTTACACACTACTGATTTATTATTGTGTCTCTGTGGAGAATCTACCAGTTGCTCTTTCACTAAAAACAGTTGTCTATGCTGTCTTTCTCTGTGTAGGCGAAACATGAAGTCAAAAACAAGGATCAACTGCTTGTTTTGATACGAAGATCTCCTGAAGGCATGGCAGTGATTGATCTCAAGGATGCATATCCAAACGTAATGGAGGACTTGCAGGTATATATGATGTTTCCTGATCAATTCCTTTTCAATTCAGGCTTCTTAGAACTACATTTGGATGGTGCAGAACAAGCTATTTCACTAGCTTTGTCAAGTATTGAAGTTAATTGTAATGTTGTACTGAGAGATCACTAAACAAAGTCGTAGCATAGTCCAACCACAACTTAAGTGGGTGCAAGCTACTCTCTAAACACCATGAAAAATGGCCCATGGATTTTTTCTGATAGTTAAATTATTAAATATGTCAGTGAAGGTTGGACAAATTCATCGGATCACTAGACAGTCATAGGCTCATAGCACAGTCCACCGTAACTTAAGTGGCTGCCTAGCTTCTCCTAAAACATCATGGAAAATGCCCTTGAATCTTTTCTAACAGTTCAATAATAGAAGATGTCAGTCAAGGTTAGACAATCTTTTCCTGCTAGCCAATCTGATTTACGAAAAGCCTTTGATATATTGAATGCTCATATGCCCTTACATATTATAAAGTATAGTTCCGCCGGCAATATGGAGAAGATTCACCACCCTAGAGCATTTCTTCAGCCTTAATAATGTCTATTTCAACCACCATACTGCCTACTTCTTCCACTGTAATGTCTATTGTTTTCTTATTCTTCATCCACTGCTTTTAACTCTGCTTGATCCAGTCCTCTTTCTCAATGGAATAGAGTTCCGTTGTCCTCCTCCACCTAGAACAAAGTACTAGTTACGTGTGTAAACAACTAATCTTCATCTGTTTGCAAGTGGAGAGGATATCTATATGCTGATGTGCTTTTTCTACCAAAGTTTGATGGAGTACTTTTGTAAGCGCTTCTTTCTCCTGTTGTGTGCAACATATCCTTCATTGTTGTTGCTATTTTTTATGTATCAAACTCTGTGGATAGAACTTTCATGCACTCTTAAGGATGTATGCGCCCCTTTTCTGTGGAGGGCTAGGGTGGATTTAAAACCATTGATCTATCTGTGGGATTTCACTAATGTCAATATGATGGATAAGAGAGGAATCGGACTTCTTTAATCATTCCCATAGATTGCTAGTAGTTTAGTTCCATTCATTTGCTAATTCTATAGCGTTATTATGTTATCAAAGTCTCCAACGGCTTCTCGTGTCTGGTACTGCATGGTTCCACTCTGCAAGAACTCCGAACAGAGTTTTTCTTAATCTCTAGATATGGTGCTGGTGTGATATGTCTCATGTCATTTGCTTGTTTATTTCTCTGTGTGTATAAACTGGTGAATTTGTTTGGACAAAAATGATATGCCACGAATTCAAACCACACCTGAATGTTGTATAATAATTTTTAGGCTAATGTTAACTTGAAAAATGAGGCACTTTCCAGATAATAGTCCTCAATCGAATGATGAAGTTGAAATGTACAGTAGTACCTGTTCCTGGGCAATAATGAAAATAAACTCTAATGGACAGAATGAGAACTTCGGCTACTGGCCAATGGTTCATCAGTTCTATTGCTTGAGAAGACAAACTTTTTTTCGCAAGTTTTATACTTGAGAAACTTTTTCGCCTTTTTTGTTTTTTTTTGAGGTGTAACAGTGTAACTTCCACTTCTTCAATCTAATTTACTCCCTCCATTCCTAAAAGAAGATTACATTTCTTTTGGGCACAAAGTTTAAGAAATAGGGGTATAAGTACTAAAATGTCCTTACTTTAGTTGGAAAGATGTACAAAATATGACCCACTAGTGGATTTTTTTAGACATTGCACATGTAAACCACTACTAAATAAGGAAATGTAAATTTCTTTTTTGGGACAACTATTTTTAGTAAAATGTAAACTTCTTTTAGGAACGGAGGTTATAAATTTTGGTTATACTAGTTTGTGCCTCGTGCGATGCACGTTGATACAAAATATTTAGATTACAACGTAAGAAATTATTTTAGTTAATATTTATTTAGAAAAAAACTCGCCTCATTTGTTTCCCAAATGTTTATGTGTAATCCTATTTCTTAGGAAGGTAGATAATATATTTTTCTAAAATAATGGAATGTGACACTGTGAGGATTAGTGAGCTTTCTAGTTTATCTTTCTAGTAGCTCTTTTAGTATAGGTAAATAGATATGTGTTTTTGTTTGCTTGATTTGTTGGCCTCATGTCTGGCTTTTCATGCCTCATCATTTCTCGATAGGCTTTGAAAGCTGAACGAAAGGTTTGGCTGCTCTCTAACTTTGATTCTCAAGAGGACATTGTTTATCCAAATGATCCTCGAGTTCCTATCAAAGTTGATGACGATCTGAAACAACTCTTCCGAAGCATCGAGCTGCCACGTGACATGCTTGATATCGAGAAGGATCTTCAGAAGAATGGTATGAAGCCTGCTACCAACACAGCCAAGAGGAGGGCTGCTGCACAGGTTGACGGCATTTCCACCAAGCCTAAACCTAAGAAGAAGAAGCATGAGATCAGCAAGAGAACTAAGCTCACGAATGCTCATCTTCCGGAGTTGTTTCAGAACCTCTCATCCCAGTGAACTTACCAGTTAAGACAGTTCTTTGAGATGATGATCTTCGCTCTGGAATAGTTTCACCCTCTTGGCTGGCTACTGAAGGAAGATGCTAACATGTGATGCTGCATCTTTTATGTGGATAGAGAATTGTATATTATCAAATATCATACCTCAAGACATACTGACCCTCTTTCGTTGGCCTCCAAACGCAGCAAAGCACGGGGTATTGGTTTCTCTGTATACCCCATTTCTCCACCATTTGGTATGTGATGACTTAAAATCTAAATGAGACTTGATTTGTTGTTATGCTACTACATACGTTGTAATTGAAATTTGGATCCTATCTATTGAGTTAACTAGTATCCTATCTGTACACATTTTTCTGGCAATTGATGATCTTGACAAGATGAAGTGTTCATTGCAAAAGGTGCTGACAGTCCTTTTTGACAACCATTCAGTTTTGCGGTTGCCATGTAGTAGTCACCTGCTTGTTAGCATTTTCTATCATTTTGTGAAGTTGAAGATGATCAACTTATTTCTGAACAAGAAAAACATGGACACTATGTATTTGCAGTGTCAATATGTCAACTTTCGACGCCTCCTAAAGTCCGACCTATATTGGCAGGAGTCTATTGAGGTATTGTGGTCACCATTTTTGTGAATTTTCATTTCGGACTCCTCGGGACTGATTTTCGTGACTTATAGCGTTTGATTTCGGCCATTTCCGGGGCGTCCCACGGCCCGATGGAGATTCCCCCCCACCCCCATCGCAAGGGCACGTTCTCACATCAATATAAGCTTCTCCTATGGCGACACTTGCTCCCGGCAAAACCTTTTACAACCCATTTTCGGCGTTTTCTTTCACAGTCCGACACGCGCCCGGTACAATCATATATGTCATTTCCAACTAAATCAGTGGTCGAAATGGACTCCAATGGCTTCCTAGGGCCCATATTTGTTCATCCATTTTCGTGAATTTTCATTTCGGACCTCCCGGGACTGATTTTCGTGACTTATAGCCTTCCGTTTCGGCCATTTCCGGATGTCCCGGGTCCGTGGATATTGGCCCCCCATCGCAATGCCGCGTTCCCACATCAATATAAGCCCCACCCATGGTGACACTTGCCTTTGGAAACACTTTTTACAGCACGTCTTCGGCATTTTCCTTCAAAGTTCGACACGTGCCCAAGACCATCATATACGCTATTTCCAACCAAATCAATGGCCGAAACGGACTCCAATGGCCTCTTACAGCCCATATTGGTCCGTGGTATCATTTTCGTGAATTTTCATTTCGGACGCCCTAGGATCTATTTTCGTGACTTATAGCCACTTCCGGATTGTTTCAGGGCTCGGTGGAGATTGACCACTTCATCGCAATGGCGCGTTCCCACGTCAATATAAGCTCCACTCATGACGACACTTGCCCCCGGGAACACCTTCTAAATCCCGTTTTCGGCGTTTTCCTTCAAAGTTCAACACGTGCCCATGACCACCATATAGGCCATTTCCGACCAAATCAATGGCCGAAATTGACTTCAATGGCCTTCTAGGGCCCATATTTGTTCGTGGTACCATTTTCGTGAATCTCAGACCCCAGGACCGATTTTCGTGACTTATAGCCTTCGGCTTCGGCCATTTCAGGGGCGTCCTGGCCCGGTGGAGATTGGCATCCCTATCGTAAGGGCGCGTTCCCACATCAATATAAGCCCCACCCATGGCGACACTTGCCCCCGGGAACACCTTTTACAGCCCGTTTTCCTTCAAAGTTCGACAAGTGTCCGGGACCAGCCTACGGGCTATTTCCGACCAATTCAATGCCCGAAACGGACTCCAATGGCCTTCTAGAGCCCATATTTGCCCGTGGTAAAATTTTTGTGAATTTTCATTTTGGACCACCGGGGGATTGATTTTCGTGACTTAGCCTTCGATTTCGGCCATTTCAGAGGCATCCAAATCACGTTGGAGATTGGCCTCCCCCATCGCAAGGGCGCGTTTCCAAATCAATATAAGCCTCACCCATGGCGACACTTGCCCTCGAGAACACCTTTGACAGCCGTTTTCGGCGTTTTCTTTCAAAGTTCGACACGTTCCCGGGACCATCATATAAGCCATTTCCGACCAAATCAATGGCCGAAATAGACTCCAATGGCCTTCTAGGGCCCACTTTTTGTTAGTGGTACTATTTTCGTGAATTTTTCGGACCCCCCGAGATTGATTTTCGTGACTTAGCCTTTGATTTCGGCCATTTTAGGGGCGTCCCAGGGCCGGTGGAGATTGCCCCCCACCCCCCTATTGCAAGGGTCGTTCCCACATCAATATAAGCCCCACCCATGGCGACACTCGCCCCTGGCAACACCTTTTATAACGCATTTTTGGAAGTTTTTCTTCAAAGTTCGACATGTGCCCGACTCCACCATATATGCTATTTTCAACCAAACCAATGGCGGAAACGGACTCCATTGGCCTCCTAGGGCCCATATTTTTCCGTGGTACCATTTTCGTGAATTTTCATTTCGTACCCCCAGGATCGATTTTAGTGACTTAGCCTTCGGTTTCAACCATTTCCTGAGCGTCCTGGGTCCGTGGAGTTTGGCGCCCCTATCTCAAGGGCGCGTTCCCACATCAAAATGAGCCCCATGCATGGCGGCACTTGCCCCCGGGAAGACATTTTGTAGCCCATTTTTGGCGTTTTTCTTCAAAGTCCAACACGTGCCCGGGACCACCATATAGGCCATTTCCAACCAAATCAATGGCTGAAACGGACTCCAATGGCCTCCTAGGGCCCATATTTGTTTGTGGCACCATTTTAGTGAATTTTCATTTAGGACCCCCGGGACCGATTTTCATAACTTATAGCCTTCGATTTCGGCCATTTCCGGGGCATTCCCGGGGCCCGGTGGAGATTGCCCCCCCAATTGCAAGGGCGTGTTCCCACATCAATGGAAGCCCTACCCATGGCGATAATTGCCCCCGGGAACACCTTTAATAGCCCCTTTTTGGGGTTTTCCTTCAAAGTTCGACACGTGCCCTCGACCACTATACAGGTCATTTCTAACCAAATCAATGGCCGAAACAAACTCCAATGGCCTTCTAGGACCCATGTTTATCCGTGATATCATTTTCGTGAATTTTTATTTTTGACCCCTGAATCGATTTTTGTGACTTATAGCCTTCGTTTTCGGCCATTTTCGGGCCGTCCCGAGGTCCGGTGGAGATTGACCCTGTTGAATTGATGTGCTCTAAGAACCAATAATAAAATATTATTGTAATAAGTTGTGAATAAGATTGCCTCGAGAAATCGACCTTATTAAATTTGGGTAGTTATAATGTCTTACTAGATGCCGCTTATAACTTGTAGACCATAAATATGTTTATGGGTTTACTACCAACATTAAATAAGCCTATAGGGTCGCACACTAATATGGACTAGACACATTGTTTAATATGGGACTCGAACCTAATAAAATTAGTAAGCCCATATAGCTTTTGGTTTTGGCCCGATGAACAAAACCCGAGAATTTGGCCCAATGTAATTAGGCCCAAGTCTCCTCTCATCAATTCTAAAATGTGGAGTGATTGGAGGTCAAGCAAGCTTGGAGCCCAAGTAAGCTTGGAGCCCAAGTGTACTTGGAGCCCAAGTGTACTTGGAGCGCAAGTATACTTGTAGACCAAGTATATGATGTTTATATTTATCATTCATCCAAGCAAGAGAGAAAAGTTGCTTCTCCTAAAACCGATTGTGAAGTGTTCACAATCCTCGTGAAGTGTTCACACATCCATTAGAGAGAGGGAATCGGGTTTGAGGTGCTAACACACACGGAGACCAAGGAAGCTAGTCCATACGTGTGGATACTTGTAGAGGCGTGACACTTGGCACGCTAATCGAGGTCAATCACATTCCGAGCCACTTAGGAGCTAAGTAGAAAGATACAAATTAACTTGTTTTGAACTTGATCTCAATAAACGCATGGATCCTGAAATTCAGATTTAATTAAAATTATTTTAATCTTCTGCTGCTAATGATCCGAAAACCAACATGCCTCCCATCCCAGGGGCGTTCCCACATCAATATAAGCCTCACCCATGGCGACATTTGACGCCGTGAACACTTTTTACGGCTCGTTGTCGGCATTATCGGAATTATTACATAGGTGTAACGAGCAACATCATGGTTTAGCGCTCCACATTGTTTTTAATTTCTCTTAGACTGCTTGTACACTACTTTCTTGGCTAAAATATTTAGGCCGATTTGGATTCTACTCTAGTTTGTGGTATTATCCAGTCGAGTGTGTCTGTGTTTCCAATTCTTTGACGGCCTAGAGTTGGTGTTAAAAGCAACATCTAAGTTCATTATATTTTGCGGGTCACCCTCGAACTCACGTCAATTATAATAATTGTTCATTTAATTCAGACTTATTCATTTGATT
>ONZA01012884.1:5910-16644 GCA_900322205.1 Kewa caespitosa | reverse complement strand
TTTCTTCCTTTTTCTTCCCTTCACCTTCCTCCTCACCCTCCTCAAATCCCCCCCACCCCCACCCCCACCTCCAACCCTCCCTACAACTACACTCCGCTCCCAACCCCAATCACCACCTCACTCCTCCACTACGCCGCCAAACACCACATTTAACATGTCCCCGTCCTTTCTCTCTACCATCTTCGCCACCCTCATCCGCCATTGCTCCTCCCCCTGCAACCTCCTCGTTTTCGGCCTCATCCACGAAACCCTCATCTAGCACTCCCTCAACCTTCTCAATGGTCGTCGTCTACACCACCCAGCTTTCCAACTCCAACCACCTTATCTCCTATGCTAGAGTAAGGACGAGTGACAACCATTCTTGAGGAGGATGGGAGGTTGGAGGTGGGGGTGGGAGTGAGGAGGAAGGTGGAGGGAAAGAAATGGAAGAAAAGGGAGAAAATGTGATAGAAGAAGACAAAAAAAAAATGAGAAAATAAATTAAAAAGGGAATAAATTAATTTCGTAATTCATAAATGGAATAAATATTTCTTAATAATTTAAAAATAATTTTTAATTCATTTTCACTAAAGATTCCGGCTTTGAGGACTAATGTGCCAAAAGTGTTAATTTTTTAATCCCATCATGACTCACTTAAATTTTAAAAAACGAAGTTGTCCAAAAGTGCTCACTTAAAAAAATAATTCGATAATTTGGAAAACTATAATTATATCATAAATAAAAACTTCAATAAGCCGTGAATAATCTAGTAACCAAAATATAAATACGCTAAGGTATTAATGTTTGCGCTAGGCATCATTTGCATACACGAGCAAAGGCCACAACTTGTACCCCATTAAAACCCAAACAAATTGAAAGACTTTCCCTCCCAAAATTGAACCTACAATATACAGGTAAAAAAAAAAAAACTGCACCTTAATGAATGTTGAATGTTGGGCAATTGGATCAAAAATTACAGCTTACAACAAGCTTTAATCACACTTCTCGATCAACCCAGATCGATTTCACAACTCAAACAAATCCATGCTTTACTAATCTTAACTGGGCTTTCAAAAGACCCTCCTTTTCCCGCCAAACTTTTTTCTGTTTTCTCATCAGATTCAAGCAATGCCATTTACTCCCACAAGCTGTTACTGCACAATCCCAGCCCATCTGTTCTTAATTGGAACACAGTTATCAGGGCTTATGCTAACAGTCGAACACCCAACAAATCAATCACTATTTTCGTCGAAATGCTTCGATTTGGGGTGTGCCCAGATCACTTTACTTACCCTTTTATGATCAAGGCCTCCGCCCGCCTTTCGTCGGTTCGACATGGCGGGCTGGTGCATTGCAGTGTGATCAGAAATGGGTATCACTCGGATTTGTATGTTCAGAATTCTTTGATTCATATGTATGGGTCTTGTGGGGAGGTCTCGCTTGCACGCAAGGTGTTCGATGAAATGTCGCAGAGGAGTGTTGTGTCGTGGAACTCGATGCTCGATGGGTATGCGAAGTGCGGGGAGTTGAGGAAGGCGAGTGAGGTGTTTGAGTTGATGCATGAGAGGGATGTTGTGTCTTGGAGCTCTCTCATTGATGGGTATGTTAAGGGGGGTGAGTATAGGGAGGCGCTCGCGGTTTTTGAGAGGATGAGGTTTGTAGGGTGGCCTAAGGCGAATGAGGTGACTATGGTGAGTGTTTTGTGTGCTTGTGCCCATTTAGGTGTGCTCGAGAAAGGGAGATTGATGCATCGGTATATGGTTGATCATAAGCTTCCACTAACCATTGTGTTGCTAACTTCCCTTGTCGACATGTATGCTAAATGTGGCGCCATTGGAGAGGCCTTGGACGTTTTTAGATCAATACCAAAGGATAAGACCGATATTTTGCTATGGAATGCCATCATTGGAGGGCTTGCGAACCATGGCTATGTACAAGAGTCTCTCGACTTATTTGATGAAATGCGGTTTGTACGAGTTGAACCTGATGAGATTACATACCTATGCCTGTTATCTGCCTGTGTTCATGGTGGGTTGGTTAGGGAAGCGTGGCGGTTCTTTGAATGTCTTGAGAGAAACGGCATGACACCGAAGTGTGAGCATTATGCTTGCATGGTGGATGTTCTAGCAAGAGCTGGTCAGGTGAAAGAAGCATATGATTTTCTCAACCAAATGCCTATGGAGCCCACGCCAGTGATGCTTGGGGCTCTCCTTAGCGGTTGTATGAACCATGGGCAGTTAGATCTTGCTGAGGTGATCGGGAAGAGGCTCGTTGAAGTAGACCCACATCATGATGGTAGGTATGTGGGCTTATCCAATGTATATGCAGCAGTCAAGAGGTGGGATGATGCGAAAACTATGAGACGAGCTATGGAGTTGACAGGGGTGAAGAAATCGCCTGGGTTCAGCAGCGTGGAAGTTTGTGGATACCTCGAGATGTTTATAGCACATGATAAAACACATCCGAGGTCGGTGGAAGTCTATAGAATGGTTAATTTTGTTTTGAAGCAAATGAAAAGGGCTTTGGATACTGATGAGCAAGATAACATTTTGCACTAGATGATGTAATTCTGTATTGAACTAGTGGAAATGGTTAACTATACTGTCTGTTGCAATAATAGTGTTCAGGAACTGATTGAAGAAGGCATCTGAAATGGTTTATGAACCATGATACTATGAAAGCAACGCTTTAGGCACGACTTTGAGCTCTCAAAAAAATTGCAATGGATGAACTTGTTAGATGCATTATGAAACATCCACCAAATGATTCAACAGGATGGCCAGAACAAAAATGTACAAGGCAAAATTATTTCTTCTATATTGTAGAGAAGCCTATCATAAAAACAGTTGCTATGAACAACTAAACAAGAACGTTCATCAGAGAACTATCTCGAAAACTGCTGCAAAGTTATTAGAATTCAGCATTCTAAACTGAAAAGGCTAAAAAGACAACAATATTCATGAACTATCGCCAAAATATTTCGGCCTGAAGACAGCCATTGGGTTGTCCTACCAGGAAAGTTCATGAATAATCTTGTCATCTTAGCCAGCCTAATTGCTAAAATTACTCGACATCTGCATTGGTCCGTCTCTGAGGTAATTGCATGCTAACTATGTCTTCTCTAGGAATCTGTTGGTCTTCACGTGTTGTCAATGCCAGAAGGTGTGAACTCTCCTTGTTTTTTCGCAATACAAGGTATGCAATTGCAGCCAAATAAACTAATAACCCTGAGAATCCAAATATTCCAGCAAATATGGCAGCTACTAACTTTAACTTGCTGTGTATCAGTAGCTTGATAAAACTGCCTGCTATAAAGTAGATGTTAATGGCCATGATCAAGGAGCCAATGACCCAGGTTATTGCTGAAACCTGCAAAACGGAAAACAAGGACAGGAGTCAACATCCAACCAAAAAAATAATAGTAATAAAAAAGCTCTTGAATTATAGCAGCTTCAGCATTCTGCCTTCCTTTTTTTTTTTTTTTTAATTGTTAAACGGGCCCATGTTGGGGGAGCCTACCAAGCCTGACCCAACACATCAATGGGCTGAACTCTTGGGGAGGAGGGGAAGTGGGAAATTATCCTCCCTCCATTTGCTCCTAGTAGAATTCGAACCCCTGCCACTAGTGTGGAAGGTGGTTTCTTAAACCACTAGAAAAAATAGAGGATGATTAGAAAAAAAAATAATGAAAAATTCCAGCATTTTTCAATAAGCGGTTTTTTGGTGGTTGCTCGATTAAGAGGGAAGATTGAAATTTGTAGGGGGGAATAACTAGAAGTGCCAACTGGGAACTCATGGGTTTGTTAGCGACAGTTCTATGCAATTACAAAATAATTCAGTGGCAAGTGACAGTGCATTTTTACGAGCAAAAAAGAGTTACCATGTACGAGTTAGCATGGGGACCCATCTTAGTCTTGCTGCTGGTGAATTTGAGTAGTGGAATGAGAGCGAAGGGGAGCTCAAAAGATAAGATCATCTGCAGAGGAAGATGAAAAATGTCAGACATCAATACATCATGGCAAAATGTCAGATAGTCCATGCTGCTTTTCTCAGTTTCTGTCGCTCGTAAGAATCCATTTCTTTTCGTGTGTATACATATGAACTGGAATTTTTTATAGATTGGTCTTGCACACTAGCAAAACATCGCTAAACAAACTCTCTTTTTTTTTTAAAAAAAAGAAAAAAAGAAAAACGCGAGTTACCAGAGTAGACATGTCTAATTAACTTGGCATGCCTTACAGCTCTGTAGGTGTAGTCATTTTCGCTGAAAAGGTACATGTTTTTATTAGGGCTACAGACCACAGTAAAACGGTTAATGTGGTCTTACTGCACGCTCGAAATCTTAAGGTGTAAAGGTAAGCTTCAGATGTTGCAACGTATGCCAAAAACAATAACAAATTGAAGGTACTGATGACAACCACATACAACCATCAACTGCTCAAAAGCCATGAGCACAAGGTATGTTGCTCCTTTTACATATTAGACTTGTGATGCAGAAGCCAGGACAAGCTTTAAAATTTTTGATGAGAATGAGCATTGGACCACATGGCTAAAAAGAAACCATTTATGCGCAAACATAGAAACATTGAGAATTAAAAAAAAAAAAAAAAAATCCATGGGGAAAGCAGGTTATACCGAAGCAATAATGATCAACTGCCCAGCTCCAGAAGAGCCACCAATAAGTGCAACGATCAAACTAGGGACAATAGCCAAGCATCTAGTCAACAAGTTCCTTATCCATGGCTCCATTCGTAAATCAAGAAAACCCTGGAAGCATGAGGGGTTTAAGACTCAGAGGACATTGATATAAAGATAAGTAAATTGTGTAAAACAGGATGCAGGCATTATAGGCATGCAGATAACTTTTGGAATGTTTCTTACCGAGAAAGGAATAATATTTGAGGTGATCCATCACATAGTGTGACCTCATTCTTACCTTCTTACTTCACTAAGGGAATAAAAACTAACAACAGAATATGGCACAGCGCATGTGATCGTCATCAGAAAGTGCATAGTGTTCTACAAAAAAAAAGAAAAAAGAAAAAAGAAAAAAGAAAGATAAATTCCTAGGTCATAATTGAGACTATATCACCGTATTCATTTTGAATGTGCTGCCTTACACTAACTGTGTTTGACTGTAAGTTCAGGCAACCAGTCTACCCATTCTCGACTTGTACTCAAGTTAAGCGTGTGATCTCTTCATTTGAAATAATTTATAACCAGATGAAATACTGCGAATACTGTATAGAAGCGAAGTGAGTTAATGTAGAATTACAATTGATGATTAGCTGCAAAGTTCTGAAACACTAAGCTGGTTAATGCAAAACAATGATGGACAATTGTAGTTAATGGTCAACCTTTCCTGCCTTCCATGAATCGAAAGCGACGCCACAAGTGAATTGTTGTATTGGGCCAAGATATCAATTTTTTTTATTTTTTATTTATTTATTTATTTATTTATTTTTTATGAAGGTGTTATATGACTTGAAAACCTTTAAATGCTTCACTAAACACAGGAAACAGTGCGCCCTACCTGCATGACATATTGGCCAGCATATGTTCCAGTTATTGTGGAGCTCTGACCAGACGCCAGCAAAGCAATTGCAAAAAGTTTAGAGCTCCAGTTGCCCAACACATTCTGCAAACAGCGAACATATCACCGGAGACATCAAGTATGTAGTCATTGCATGAAGTAGACAAATACACAATCGTAGAAGCATGCTTGTTGGTTTTTCTTATAATTCCATATCCTTCAGTAGCTCATTCCTGTAGGCTGTAGCACCCTAACCAGCTCTTTATATTTATGTAAGAAGATTAACTTAGCAAACCAAAGTGTAAGCACAATACAACAACAATATCCGGGTGTGTATCCTGTGTGGGGCCTGGACGGCTTGGATGCTGTAAATGTAACGACAAATTCTGGTAACCTTTAAAGAACTTTACTAACTGAAAGTTGTTGCACTGTTGCAGAAAAAGAGCTTCAGGGGAAAGGAAATCATGAAGTATGAAAATAGAACAAATGGAAGAGTAAAGCAGCGTTCAGTCTCCTTGATCAAGATCTCGAACAACATCCAAAACATTGAGAAACATTCATCAGCACAGACAGTCACTATACTTGAAGGATATTATCCCATAACTGAAACTAATTCAACACAAGCACACAAACTAAGATATTGGGTAGCAGCCTAGCAGGATGAAGGAGGGGGGTTTGGCAGGAAGGAAAAAAAAATATGGGAAGCTTTAGCCCCAAGAGTAGCGAACTTCAGTATACCTTCAGTAGAAAAGATGCTTGGTTCAAGTCTAAGTCTTGGCAGCTCTTCTGATCTTCCAGGCTCAAACTAGAGGAATCACAAACTGCGCCGCTGACAGCTATAACAGAAATGTTAATGAGAAATGCCACTGCTAGAGCAATTCCACTTTCTACCATATAGTACCTACAAGCCTCCTGTAAGAGATTCATTACAGAACGTTTGAGTCTGAGCAATATATTCACACGTTAGGATAATGAAAAACAAGATCGTGATAGACTGGTCCGCAATCCACTTTATTGACAAGTTCTTATATTGAAGTAACTCAAATCGAATTGGAGAGGAGTTCAGAGGGCCAAATCATGGTAGGTATATCTGAATTGAAGAAAATGCATATAGATGTCCAATTCCGGTTCGTAAGAATTTGCTACACTTCAATCATTGTAGGCTTTTATCTTCCTTCCTTCCTTCTTTTTTTTTTTTTTTTTTTTAATCTTTTTATACGAACATTATATCAGTTGATACTACTGCATCTCAACTATTTCAACGTAACGAGAAATAGTAGGTTTAGTCAATCGACTTCCAGGATCCAAAAGAAACAACCACTTTGTAGTCGTAGGAGCAGTGGTGCAGAGCAGCAAAATCCTGAGTTCTCCCACGTCGCTCTAGGAGGGGACCTCCATGAGGCATAGGGGAAATGCCACCGTATCAAACATTTTTGTCACAAGCATAATGGAGAAAATTTGCTGTCAAAGTTTAATGTGTTCCTTCCATGGGGTTTGACAAATTATGAACCTTAACTTCAGAGAAACCAATACATTGTCTCAAGGGAAGTTAAGGGCAAAGGCACCACTGAAAAGGTAAATAGACAACGCAAAATGCATTGAACCTTTAAGCCACTAGGAACTGTTGTAATGGTTGATGATCATTAAAATAGATTAGTCATCAAAACATGGCAACACATCAAAACAAATGTAGATTTGTAATTACCAAACAAAGTCTCAGAAGAAAAATCTTCTTTCTCTTCCAATAAGCATAGTTGCTCAAATTGGTTTGTTGGATCCAGTATTCTTTTTTTTCATACTTTAAAAAACAAATTTGCTATGTGCAGCAACTATGGTTAAATTCATGAAGATACAGCTTCATTATTCGGTATATGCAAACAATAAAAATCCACCAGGTGAAGATTACCTTGATACTGCTAGCAGAACGTGGTATTTTCCTGGAGAGTACCAATGCTGAATGGAGGAAGAGATTGTGGCTGCATTGACCAAAACTAATACTTTTAGAGACAGGGATAGTATGGGGCTTGATCCAGAAATTTATCAAAGTGGAAAAGTCAAAGATAACTTAAACTTGGTTATCCAGGAAACTTACGGCATAACCATGGCTCCAAGTAATGAAATGGCAAGGCCAGTTGCACCATTTCCTTTGAGTTGAGGAACAAAAAGTCCATACATGACTTCTGAAGCCTGGGGCTTTGCATATCGAAGCTCCACAAGGAAACATGCAGCAATAGTAAAGACCAGAAAAGCAATCAAGAACTCAAGTTTGCGCACCTGAAAAATCATTTGCATTAGAGCTGAAGTCAGATCCATTTGAACACTTCCCTGAAAAGTTGTTCAAGGCAGAAGCTAAAGAACTCTATGCCGCACCCCATATTGCTGTAATGCAAGTAGAACCAGTGTACTAAGGCCTGTCAGAAGGACACCAGCCCATACAGGAATCTTGAAAAGCATATTCAACGCAAAAGCCGTTCCAATCACTAGAAATAGAAGAAAATACAAGTTAAAATGCAACCACCAAGGAAGTCCAATGCAGTAGTAGCCACATCACAATTAATTAAACACCAGACTGGAAAAATGAAAGGGCAAACCAACGTATATGCATGTATTAATCTACATCTTATTGTCTTAATGTATTACATGTCAGCTTAGAGAGCATTGCACATTCCATTTGCAGTTATTAGTCAAAGGTATGTTCAATCAAACTGATCTTTCTGAAAGCGCAAATTCACACTGTTGCAACAGTTACATTCCACCTCTGGTTTCCTAAAGTATGTTGTGAGAAAGTCTTTCTTCTAGCTACACAATCCTATAATATCTTGTTTGGCAGAGCAGAAAATCAGCTCTAATAAGATCATAGTTGGTTACAGCTACACATTAGTAATAAAAGTGGAAATTGCTGAATGATGTCGACTGCACAAGCCCAGTGACAACAAGTACCGACTTTGCAAGATACAAAACAGCTTATCACGAATATCTCATCGTAGGCAGTTAATGTGCAGTAAAACAAGTAAATTCTCAAATTTTTGACAGAAAGCCTTACCTTCAGGGATGTCACATGCAACTATTGCAATCTCAGCTAGAATCCATAAGATAAAATTTGGCACCTTAGAGTACTCAAACCTACAATGTTCTGCCAAATGCTTCCCTGCAAAGCAGGAGTTGAATTTCACTGAACAGGCATAGTTGGACAGATGCAATGTCAGGAAATTAACATAAGTTTGTGCAAAGGACGTACCTGTAACAACTCCCAGATTAGCAGCCATAGACTGAATGATGAGAGCAGCACATGAAGCCACTAATATGATCCAAAGTAACTGAAACCACAGAGAATATTTGAGTTATTGGAAGCAGAGTGGAACTTTTTGTGGCCACCCAAAACAGAAGCCAACTCTATTGTGGGATGACAAGCAAAAAACTTACGAACACCTTTGTTAGATGAAAACTTGTCACATGTATTTTAGCCAAATTATGACTGAAATTGCCCCCAATATAAGACTTAAATCACTGTAATGGTTCATTGGCTCTGAAGTCCAAAATATGAATTGTTACAAAGGCAAAGATACACACCTCATACTTGTATTGTGCTCCAGCCTGAAGATCGGTTTCAACTGCAAATCAGTGAAATCATGTATTATGGGTTAGAACAAAAGGAGTGCCTGCATAACCTGTAAAAAACGGAAGTGGGGTTGAAGTCATACAGTTTCCTGGATCAATGTATGCGATAGAGACAAGGAAACCAGGGCCCATGTACGAAAACAAGTTCTTCCAGCTTTTCTTCTGTAAAAACAGATGCACAGTCAGGACTTAATGATTTGCGCAGGTTAGCCTGGATATTAGAGGAGACAATCTAGGGATTTGCACATCGAACAACAATTAAACAACAACAAGAACCCCGCAGTATGATAACAGCATTGGGATTTTCACATTACGCTATCAAATGATATTAGCTGGTGTAAAATCTAGAAGAGTATGTATGAGCTAAGTGATGTTGTTAACAAATACGCGAATTTCCTAGTTGATACAACTCACAGCTGGTAAGAAATATTTTCAACTCCTCGCCCTGGCCTTACACATAATGTCAGCTTCTTTTCAATTGTTATTTGAAATCAAACAGAACGCTGATGACATTTTTGCAAAACGCAAGACCAAAGGAAGACCTATCTATTTGTTCGGGCGCACAAGAAAAAAGAATTGAATGCAAATTTATTTGTCTATACATATCCGTAGAAAACTATAACATGAATCAAATCTGAATAATAATGTATCAACTTCGCAAAACAAAAACAAAATAAAAACATCACCATATCCTTGCTTTGGAAACAATACTTCCATCCAAAATGTTCATTAGAAGGTACAAACATCAATATATGTAGTAGTCATGCAAGTGTCGAACCTAAGTTTCTCGTATCACCATCAGCTAGCTCTTCACTAGCTAAGCTAGCCGACATTCTCCAAACACAAAAATTAAACTGAACAATTCTTATGTACACTTAGCGCATCATATTACCTGTACACTAACTTTAAAAGTGACTTTATATTTCGACTTCACAAGATAGTGATATTTTCCCCTAAAACAAAGTGTTACCGGACATAAAAGTCACCCCTAAATACGACATAACAATGAAAACCGAAAGAGTTTACCTCGGGAACAATAATCTGATCAACATCAACCGCATCGATTAACCTCGCCGTCATTCCATTCCCATTCTCATTCCCATTCACATTTCCATTCCCGTTCTCTCTCACTGGACTCACTATGAATTGCGGCTGTCCCGAGTTCGAACCCATCCTCTCTCCTCGATTCCTTTCCTGCAATTTTAATTACATGAAAATATCAATTCGAATTAATATCACAAAATATGAAAAATAAATGCACTGACAAAATGAGACCTAGAAAAGAGTGAAAACCTGTAGAGAGAGAAAGAAGAGAGAGAAAGTGGAGAGAGAAAGTTAATAAGCAAGAAGAGGCTCGAGTTTCCGCCATTTTTCCCGTCCTAGTTTAGTACAAATATATTATGAGAGAAAAAAAAAAAAGAAGTGTGGGGGCCACTTCGAGTGTCGAGATTGAACCAATGAGATGGTGACACGTGTTTAGGAGGTTGTTACTACCTAAAACTAACGATTTTCTGATTTTGTGTGCGATGTACTTGGATTTTGGAGTTTTGTGCTGTTCCTTTTTTTGTTATATGCCCTTTTTGCAAGTAGGAGTAGTAACCATC
>ONZA01012865.1:27031-42202 GCA_900322205.1 Kewa caespitosa | reverse complement strand
TTTTTTTTTTTTTTTTTCTTTTTTTTTGGTTTTAAGTCAAAACCACTTTCCATCTTAGCGTGAGACTTGTCTACTATAAAAAGCATAGAAAACTCAATTCTGTTATCACGTAACAATAATTCCTAAAATTTCTAAAAGGAGTATTGGATCTGAGGTCTCAATTCTCAACACACATATGCCACATTTGTAGTTACTGTAGGCTATTCTTGTTTTACTTAAGAGATTAAGATGGCAAACACAAGTTTTTCCTTAGAGAATGGAGCTCATGCAACCGACTTGGACGATGATGGCCGTCCCAAGAGAAATGGTTTGTCTATGTTTTCTCATCTTTACTTCTATCCATCTTCTTCATTCCATACAACGTAACTTTGGTTTGCATTGGTAATAACACGGTTACGGCCATAAAAACATGTACCAAAGGTTGATAAAAGCGTCATCTCTATGTGTCGATACGATGCAAGATAACAAGATTACGTGCACAAGCGATATGATACACTTATATGAAGTGCACTTACTCCGTATATTTATTCACTTTTCTTGAATGCAAATGATTGAGTTTTTGATGAGATTTGTTGTTGTTGTTGTTTGTTTTGTGATTTTGATAAAAAAATAAAATAAAAATGGCGTTTCACAAAACTAGGTACGTTGGTTACGGCGAGTGCTCATATCATAACAGCAGTGATTGGGTCAGGAGTACTGTCACTGGCATGGGCCGTGGCCCAAATGGGCTGGATCGCTGGGCCCGTTGTGCTTTTGGTGTTCTCCATTATCACATGGTTTGCTTCTGTTATGCTTGCTGATTGTTACAGAAATCCCACTACTGGCAAGAGGCATTATACTTACAAAGAGGCTGTTAGATCAATTCTAGGTAAACTTCTATTTCAAAATTTGTTTCCTTTTTTTACAGCATATTTGTATTTTCCATGTGTGAAAATGAAACTTGAAATAATTAGTGCATGGACTGTAATGCATGTTACAGTAAGTTTGTTTCATAATCTTGTGTTTACTATTAGTATGTTTATGTTGCTGCTTTATATAATGTTAACGATCTCGGTTCTGTTCCATACCTGTAGGTGGGAAACAATTCATGTTTCTTGGCCTAGCTCAATACTCTAATTTTGTTGGAGTATCAATTGGCTACACAATCACTGCATCCATAAGCCTGGCGTAAGTATTTCTATTGATTGTGAAATAATACTTGAAATTACTTGCTTGATATTTGAGTTATCCATATTGTACTGCTTTAAGTGATCATTTTTTAACCTGTTTCATTAAACTTTCAGGGCTGTTAAGCGAGCCATTTGCTTTCACAAGGAGGGCCATCAGGCAGGATGTCATACATCAAATAATGTATTTATAATGATATTTGGGTTCGTGGAGCTGTTGTTGAGCCAACTTCCTAACTTTCACAAACTATCATTTCTCTCCGTTGTGGCTGCAGTCATGTCCTTTGGTTATTCCTTCATTGGAATTGGTTTATCAATCGCCAAAGTTATAGGTAAGCAATGTTTATATACTATCTCAAACAGTAATCAAAATGTAAAAACTCACGACGATATAAACTCGTTTTGGTATTTAATTAAAATGCGGTTCAATGTGGCAACTTTGACATGAAGGTGGAAGCCATGCTAGAACAAGCTTAACAGGAGTAGAAGTTGGAGTAGACATCACTTTGGCGAATAAAGTATGGAATATCTTGACAGCAACGGGCAACATGGCCTTTGCATATGCATTCTCAATGGTTCTCATCGAAATACAAGTAAGCTGATCAGTTCTGCAAAATCTGTGTTTTCTTCTTATGTTTAATCACCTTAATGGTATTTGATGAGTTATGCCTGACATTCAACAATCTACCACAGACTGGTTTAAAAGCTGCTCGGTTAGCGGGAACATATTCGTTTCTTAGTACTGTCCTGTCCATTTAACTTGAGGAACTAATTTGTTAGAAATGTTTTTAGAAAGCCTTTTGATGAAAGGTGTTTGGCAATATGCAATGATTAGTGTTGCCTCTTACAGGCAGTTAATTATGATATTGAGAAATGTGATTAATATGTGAATCTATTACCCTGCCTTCTTGCTTAACAGGACACCCTGAAAGCAAGCCCTCCAGAGAATGTAGTGATGAAGAAAGCAGCTACTGTTGGAGTTTTCATCACCACATTTTTCTACATGTTGTGTGGTATTATGGGTTATGCCGCGTTTGGAAACAATGCACCAGGAAATTTCTTGACTGGATTTGGTTTCTATGAGCCATATTGGCTCATTGCTATTGCCAATGTTTTCATAGCAATCCATCTCGTTGGAGCTTACCAGGTACGACATACAACATAATGATATCACTAACACCTATTATTTGTTCGTGTGGTTCTTTTGTTTTGCAACTAGGGAGGGACAGACACTATTGCATAGCCAAATGAAACTGTCAAATTTTGATAGCATACTCATCAATTTACGTACTTTGCAACAGGTATTCTGCCAGCCCTTTTATGACTTTGTCGAGACGCAATGCTCGAACGCATGGCCCGAGAGCAAGTTCATCAACAAAGAACATCCCGTTAATCTCCCCCTTTACGGCCAATACAGCTTCAACTTCTTCAGATTCGTTTGGAGAACGATCTATGTCATAACTATGACCGTGATTGCGATGATCTTTCCCTTCTTCAACGATTTCGTTGGTCTTATTGGAGCCTTTTCATTTTGGCCTCTAACTATATATTTCCCAATAGAAATGTACATAGCTCAAGGCAAGGCCCCAAGGTTATCCTCCAGATGGGTTCAGCTCAAGGTCTTGACCTTTGTTTGCTTGATTGTGTCCCTGTTGGCTTGTGCGGCTTCGATAAGAGGCCTCGTCGTGAATGTCTCAACTTTCAAGCCTTTTCAATCTGTATCTTGATGGTGAACATCACTTGAACATTGTTTGCAATTTTTGTGATTACAATGAAGTTATTGCAAGCTACTACAATTTCGACAACATGAGATAATATCGTCGCTCATTATGTTTATGATGGTCTGAAGGCCAAGTACAATGAGTAATCTTGGCGAAAAGGGATGAAAGTAGGCTAGTAAGAAAGATCATTATTTTTGCACTTGAATGCTCATATTGCAACTTAGCTCTGCAATTGTCACCTTAATCCAGGAAAGCAAGTTTGTTGACAAACTAACATATTAAGTTGAATTTTAAAATCACAACTTTTCCGATTACATTCAGCTCTAATAGCAGTTTGTGCCATTGAGTAGATGGTAAAGTTGCTATTAAAACACAAAGAGCGCAATATAGCTTGGTGATCAATTGTTGAATGATACTTTGGTCGAAAACGATATATGTTCAAAGTATGAAAACTCATCGCATACAATTGAACATATTTTTCTTTTTGATTTTCTAGCGCTTTAAATTTTGTTATACTTTTTTGTTAATATACTACTTTAAGGTCAATTTAAATGTGCGGTGTGTCCCATCAATTTGTTAAATCCAAATGCCTAGAAAAAGTGACCATTTAGAACTATTTGAATCATTTCCTTCAGCACCCATTTTTATGAAATCTTTGAACTCGCAGTACAGTTTTTATAAACATTTGGTGCACCGTAAACAACTAACACTCATGCATCAGCTTTATAGAAGCCTTTGTTTTTCTTCTTCTTTTATAACGTTGAAGAGCTACTTCTAAAAATATTTTTTTAATTCCAAAATTTCCCCTATAAAAATTTCCATAGGCATGATCTTAATTTTAGTGAGCATGATGTAACAATTGCAACTAACAACATTTTATAAATCTATTATTGTTTATATTAATATTAAACAGTTAAACACCACACCATATGATGAATTATGGTCGATAATGCACCTCCTAGACTTCCGTACTTTCAATAGTCCATCTATCTTATTATAAATTTGAAGTTGATAGCACAATTACACACCAAACACTTATCCCCAACCTTCCTCTAGATTCGGTTTCCCTTCACCCGTTTGTGAATTATTGTACCGCCTGTTTAGCTCATATGAATCTAAAATCCCCCGACCTGAAATCTCACCTCAAAGAAATAGTACTCATCAAACTACCAAAGCTCCAAACCAACAAACATCCCATAAAAAATACGGAGTAAACCCAAACATCTTTCATCAGACCTAAAAGCCCAACAAACCCATAGCCCCAAAACAAAGCCCAACGAACCCAACACCAAAGCAAACCCTAAATCCCCATTTCCACTCATAAAACCCTAATTTCCTCCATTTTCTCTCATTTCCTACCGCCCTACAAACCCTAACTTTCTCTCTCTCTCACTCACCAACCATGGGTCGTGTAATCCGTGCCCAACGTAAGGGAGCAGGGTCAGTGTTCAAGTCCCACACCCACCACCGCAAGGGAGCCGCCAAGCTCCGAACCCTAGACTTCGGGGAGCGCAACGGCTACCTCAAGGGCGTCATCACCGACGTCATCCACGACCCTGGTCGAGGCGCACCCCTCGCACGTGTCACCTTCCGTCACCCCTTCAGGTACAAGCACCAGAAGGAGCTCTTCGTTGCTGCTGAGGGTATGTACACGGGCCAGTTCGTGTACTGCGGTAAGAAGGCCAACTTGATGGTCGGTAATGTCTTGCCTATCCGATCTATCCCTGAGGGTGCTGTTGTTTGTAATGTGGAGCACCATGTTGGTGATCGTGGTGTGTTTGCTAGAGCTAGTGGGGATTATGCTATTGTTATCAGTCACAACCCTGATAATGACACCTCTAGGTATGTAACTTTTTTTGTTGTTTGTTTATTTTGGTTTGATTTGTTTTTTTTTTTGAGATGGGTTTTTGATTGTATGACATGGGTATTCGGTTATTTGTTAAATGTTGTATGTTTTAAATCCAATAATGGCACCTCTAGGTATGGAAAAGTTTGGTTCGTTTTTTTTTGTTTTTTTTTGAGTTGGGGTTTTGGTTTTTTGAAATGGGTCTTGTTTGTTTTTGTGTTTTTTGGTTTGAAATTGATGTATGTGGGATGGGTTTTTGGTGTGTTTAAATGGGGTTATCTTGTTTTTGTTGTTATGTTTGAGGTTTGGAAAATGAATTTGTTGTTTTTATCTAGGTTTTGTTGATTTTGTGACGTTACTTGTTAGATATGAATTAGATCTGGAAATGGGGTTTATTTCGTGTTTTTAGGGTTTGCCTTTGATGTTGTTTCTGGCGGGTTTGTGAAGTGGTTTTTGTAGGTTCCATCTTGATTAAAATTGTTAGTGTTGCCTGATTGTTTATTGTTGGATGTATCTCTGAGATTTGTTGAAATGGTTATATGTTGATTTGGGAATCGTTCATGTTGAACAGTTCCCGGGATTTCATGTTTTGGTGTTTGTTTTGAGGGTGGTGAATTGGGTTTGTGTTGTTTGGAAATCTTATTGATTTTCTTATTGTTGGATATGTTCAAGATTTGAAAAATTGCGTTTGTTGGTTTCTTTTTTTTTTGTGTTGATTAAACTTAGCTTGCTTGAGATGTTCTATGGAAATTGGTTGTGGTGATTTTGCCATTGTTATTAGTCTCAGGCTTGATAACTTCATGCCTACGTATCATTTTGTCTTGGGAGTATATGTTCTTTTGTTATGAGATTTGTGGAGTGTCTCTATGTAATGGATTAATAACACTGTTCAAGATCTATTCTCTATGAAGTTTGAAATGGTCTATGTGTATGGAGAGTGTCTATAGACTCTATATAATGGATTTGTTGGGATTATGCTATTGTTATTAGTCATGTTGTTTAATTGTAACAAGTATGAGGCATTGTTTTGTGTTAAGGTTCCTGTTTCGTTGATCTTGTTGATTGTCATTTATTTGATGCTATTACTTGTGGAGTCGAATGAAGTGTGTATTGTGCTGTTGATGCTGATTTGCTTGGTTACGTTTTCGTTGTTGAGGTATCTGTTGCTGATCGTGTTTTCAGTTGTGTAACTTCTTGACTGACGTTTGTGATATGTTTTTGTCAGGATTAAGCTCCCATCTGGTGCCAAGAAGATCGTCCCAAGTGGTTGCCGTGCCATGATCGGTCAGGTAGCTGGTGGAGGTCGTACTGAGAAGCCTCTCCTCAAGGCCGGAAATGCATACCACAAGTACCGTGTGAAGAGGAACTGCTGGCCCAAGGTTCGTGGTGTGGCTATGAACCCAGTTGAGCATCCACATGGAGGAGGTAACCACCAACATATTGGTCATGCCAGTACCGTCCGCAGGGACGCCCCACCAGGGCAGAAGGTTGGTCTCATTGCTGCCAGGAGGACTGGTCGTCTCCGTGGACAGGCTGCTACTGCTGCTTCCAAGTCCGACAAGGCTTAAGTCGTCTAGTTATTTATGCTATCCTCAGTTTTCGTTTTGTATTTGTTGTTTTGTTGTGTTGGAGATGACAGTAACTGTTTTGGAGAAGCCTGCAGTCTAAGAATATACCAAATTTTGTTTGGAACTTTAGGAATTGAGCTTGTCTTGTTGAAGGTTGACGAGTATGGAAATGCTAGTGCCCTTGTTAGCTCAATTATTATTGATTTGTTACCTTCACATTTATGATTGCATCTTTGTTGTCATACTCTTTAAGAAGTTAAACGTCAACGATCGTTAAAAAGTGTTAAATATGAACACAAATTACAACCAAAATTCATACTCTTTATGAGTAAACCGCCAATGCTTCAAACTGAGCAGGTTGTGTCGCAGCTCTACGCTTATTAGCTTAGTAGCTGTCACTGCCAGTACTTCAAACTGAGCAAGTTGTATCCCAGCTCTTCGCTTATTAGCTTAGTAGCTGTAGCGACACCACCGCCTCGTTGTCGCCATTTTCTTAATTTTGACACTCATCAACGTTATGTACAATGATTGGGGCAAGTTTTGTTAAATTTCTTTTGCCTGATGTTACTTGCAGTCTACCTGCGAAATGAACACAAGTACCACCAAGATATGCCCTGGTAGGAAGTTCAAGTTGCAAGCTGCTGTTTGGATTGTCATTTAGATGTTGGATGTGATCATTAGGTGACATAACATGCACCCGGTACCAAGTTAATAATCTGCTATCACTTCCCCTTTGGTTGAGAGTTAATTGCTAGTCAAGCGAACGACGGAAGAGAGCATGCTAATTGAAAGGGACCAGTATCAAGATCCAAATGATGCTAAGGAAAACATTAGGTGATACAACAGTTCACAGAATACCTCTAGTCTCCGGGCTATAAATGTTATTAAACTGATCTTACTCGTATGGTGGTGATATCAAAGACCTGCGTTCGAGTCTTGTTTACAATATCCATCATGCCTCTCTTCACACCCAAAAATCTGATCTTACTAGTCTGCTTCAACTGGGATTAATAAACTGTGTTTACATTCAGCTTTATGTTTAAGGTTTGGAACAATCCCCACTCAGATGCTGTCCATAAAACCAATTGAGTCGTGAAGTGTTGGAAGCTGGAAATTCCAGGATAATCACGATCACATCATAGCATAAGCTTGCGATTGTCTACTGCTTGGCATTCAGAGGTACAAAACACAACTTCAATTCTGAGGAAACTGAAGGAAAATACTCAGAAGAGACTAAATGAAGCATATTTCTATATGTCGGAACCTTTTTTCCATACTAGTTTGCCATCATACATAGTTACATACAAGTTTAGCAAATAAACAACAGCTAGGGTACAATGGTATGTGATGAGAAAAAGATGAACAGGTAGTGTGCTATCTTCATTTACAAAATGACAGGGCAAAGGGCTCCGATGGAAACCTCTCCTCGAGTTTTGAACATATTGCATCAATATGTGCAAGTGTACACTTGATTTGCACAGGGGTACAGCTTATTGAGCAATTCTCTCTTCCTGCAGAAGCACATATGGATCAATATACTGTGGTGGAGCAACTGGTGTTCCTTGCCCATCGTGGATGAAAGTTGGCCCAAAGTACTGCAACAAGGCATTGACAGAGTCAGGAACCAAAGAACTCCAAAATGTGCAACAGGTTCAAGAACGACAGGGTCAGACTCTTCAACAAGTTAAGAAACAGAACAAAGAAACTTGCCAACTTATGAGGTTATCTTTCCTTTTATTATATGTGATTATTTTACAAACTAGCAACAAAAAGTTTGTAGATTTTGCATATAGCCCTCTGTCGGAGCAATCTTTCTATCGAGGAGCTCGATCCCATTTATAATCATAATGGTAACTAGTCAAGTGAAGCTGGCATCAGTTGGTTACACTATACACCTATGGTTTGTTGTCTTGATTTTGCTGGGCATAGAACCACATTTACATATCCAGTTGATCACAGTAGTTGTTTCTATGATTAAGGCGGAGCATTCACACACAGATGCCATGAACAGGTAGCATGACACCCATATGCTGTCCGAGAACAGGGCTAGGCAGAGAAGGAAAGAAGGGGGAGAGATCCTTCTAATAGTTAACACCAGGTTCTTTTGCATGCACTCATGTCGCGCACGGAAGGTTTGCAGATAGTAACTTTAATCTGGATTTTCATGACATAAGAAAAGGGGGAAAAGAAGGCACAGAAACCCATGATGTACAAAAGATTAGAGGACTTACCAGGTAAAGAGCAGCAAAAGAGGCAACTGTTGCGAGGATTAGAGGCCAAAATGCCAAGAAGAATGTTCCACCCAGTGTCAACAAAATTTTAGCTCGTGGAATAAGCCCCTGAATTAAGCATGTACAGTGTAGAAATCGTAAATAACCAGAATCACAGGCATAGAAGTGCAAGACCTAAAATGATGCATCTTAATGCGAGCAATAACCAAATAAGCATTGGTTTGCAGAATAGAAACGCAAGGGAAGGAGGAAATCACACTACAGTCCGACAGATGGTACCATACTTGTCAGATACCACCAACTTGAACAACTTTGAGTAAGTTATTATACTTTCACATGATCCATTTAAATTGGAAGGCAAAATAGCACAATATCCAGGTAAGCCTCAAAGACTGAAAGCCACATGTATAGGCACTAAAGTTTCTTATTGTTGGTTAACTAGATGGGACCTCATTACATATACGTCTATGGCACTGACAAAATCTCTCAACCATAACATCTGAACAAGTGAACCTGATAGCTGAAAATGACTGGTTAACAACAAAGGAATGATTTTATAGCAGATGGATGTAAATTATCAATATCCTAAATATGCTGCATGGTTCATGCAGAGATAACTGAAGCAAAGAAGGAAACTATACTCGGTTCAACAATACAATCTTCAATTTTCAGTTTAAGTTGAGGGAAGAGAAAACATAAACTCATGCATTCAAGTCAGACCCACATGTGCTTGGAGTCTAGCTTTTAGCTTTATGCGTACAGAAGTACCTGATCTCCTAGAGATAAAAGATTTAGCCAACCAGGTTTTTGATATTTGAGAAGTTGCGAAAATAACAGAAGGAAATAATCCAACTTTGCTAACTTTCTAATGTAAAAAACCATGAGTTGCTCAAATGGGCATTTCTACTCCTCTCTTAGAAGTTGTGGTAGTAAGCCACAAGCACCACAGTAATAAGGGCAGTTGCCAGACAGCTGTATCTTCATCATTAATTTCTTCAGAGTGGCAAATACAATACATGTTTTTCGGGTATCAATAAGCTAAAGATATTGCTGCAGCATTAAAATAAGACCACAGCAACAATGGATCATGATAACCATGTATAGAGATGATTGGATATACAATGGCATAATTATAAAAGCAGCATTGGCACACAACATACTTATAATGGTAAGCAGCACACTTTATATTAAATAAAACAGAAGAAGACAAGCACATGGAAAGTGGTATGCTCAAAGCACTCAATTTGAGGTTGGATGATGTCTGCGAGTGCAGTAGCCATCTCAAGGGCTTTGGAAAAAAGGACAGAAACTTCCTTCAATTAACTCAAATATTGAACCATTTAGCGACACAGTCGCACAATACCCGGGAAAAAATGCGGAAGCATGGAAGAAGGGCAGGCAAATGAAAGGGATATGTAGATCAGAATTGTAAAGAATAACCATATTTGAAAGCATGGCAGAGGAGAACAATCTCTAACATCTGGGTGAGGGATTCCACAATTCATACAGGTACTATTTTTGTTTAGTGAATCTGAAGTATATACAGAGATCTATGAGCTTTATTCATTAATGTTTGGTGTATGCCAAAATAAGGACTTTAACGGACAGATGCTCAGCAACGCTACTTGAGTTGGCATAGGAGACACCGAGACAGTCCTCCAGTGACGTCATTGAATTGCATACCAACAAGGCAGAAGAGTCAGACAGAAGATTTCTCGTACACTTGTGGTTCCATAGGGGCCAAGTGTTGTGCATCTGAAAGTCCACATAGGACAGGGGTACTTGGTATGGCATGAACAAACCATGTAAGACAGCTGCACAGGAGTTTGTGATATGGAAACACAATCATACAATTCACTTTGCTTTGGAGGACTTGTTGTCCTCCTGCTTTTACTCAATTATCTCTATCAATAAATTGATTCTTTTATCTAAAAAAAAAAACATACAAAAGTTTAAATATGTAAGTTTGACACTAGCAGCAGTCCCCTTGGCTTTATTGCACCTATAACCTTCATCTTTTCCCCTTGTCTTTGGTTTTCATTTATCAACTTGAAGGTGCAATATCGATCGCAGTGATGTTTGCAAGAACGGAATTTTTTTCATAATTGGTCAGCATATCAAGTGCAGTAACTTTCTTCAGTAATGGGGCAAAACAATCTTTCTGAAGCTGGCTCTTTCCCTTGCTGATCGATTTTAAATCAGTACGTGGAGCCCAAAGACTTAAGTAATACTAGACTTATTCCTTTTTATGACGGAGATGTTACAAGAAGAAGCATCACTAGGGGCAACAAAAACTTACCTTTTTCATGTAGAACTTATTCCTATGTGAAAGGAAATCTTATATGGACTTCAATGATCAACATCAAGATGGAGCTAAACGACTATTCCCACAACTCTATACAGTTTTCACAACTGATACTGTAACATTCTATAAAGAGGGATCTACCATATGATCGGGAATCTACCCACCTTTATTCGTCCCATACATCAAATGGACATTAGTAATAATTTAGGCTTGCATTTGATTGAGGATGCATGACTGATTGCGAGTATTACCAGGAAAACAGAAGGTACATTAAACAATGAACAAAGCATCCTGGCCGAGTCTGTAGTTGTTTTGACCTCTAGTTCAAAACTACTAGCTACTTCTTTATGGACCATTTCACATCTAAACCGCAATCAACATTGATTATAAAAAGTGCCGATGTAAACAAACACAACATAAGCATATTGGTCAGTGAAAATACACCAGACATCTCATTGACTATACCTTCTAACCCTGTTGTACAGAAGCATTGAAAGAAACAGAACTTAGAGACCGAACTTATACATATAGATGGTCATTTGTAGAAAGTGCAGATTTATCTGGTGCATTAAGTTAGGACTTGGATCTTTCTGGTATATGGTGAAAGCATGAGGTCGAGACTTGGATTGTTGCTGACAATAGGATGACATAAAACTTAAAAGCTAATCACAAATAAAGCCCGAGTTCTAAGTAACTTCTGAAGGCTTATAGTTATTCTCAAAGCTGACCCAACTAGTAACTAGGTACAACTAACACAAATTTCCAAGTACAACCTTGATGATTTTAGATCTTTGAGACATCTGTTCGTGGTTGGTGCTTGAGAGTATCATACTAAAATAAGTACTTTACTGAAGTTCATTACCAACATCAGACAAACTGAAGGCATAGTAACCAAAAACTGATGAGTTCCTCTTTCGAGTGACTCCGTTGATGCGCCCATTTCCTAAAGTATGTAAGCTGTACAGCAATTCATAAGAGTCTTCTGTCAACTCCAAACTATTTTCAGGTACGCATTGCTATCCTAGCATAGGCTCATGCCTGGCTCCGTCATGATCGACGAGATTTGATAGTACAACAAAGGTACTTCCTCCAATAATGTTCTCTAGAGTATCTAAGATATACCAACATGAGTACACAACAGGGACCCTTGTAGTTAAAGTATCTGTTTAACACTTTTGAATTCAGCAAAGTTTACGCAAAGAATTTTGCTAGGAGAACATGGTGCTGGTGGCTTATACCAGAAAATAAACATACTTTCATACATATAGATAGATAGATAAGAAGAAAACAAGAAAGCCAAATCACTCACAACGACCAAATGAACAAGCATAAGGAGAATATGTTGTAACTGTAGTCAAATAAGCATCAATAAGCAAAATATGATCAACCTCAAGGCCTTCACTATTCAATGCCATGGATTGCTCCCTTTGGTTTGTGAGACTTTTGTCAAA
Source organism: Kewa caespitosa (assembly GCA_900322205.1). Classification (NCBI taxonomy): domain Eukaryota; kingdom Viridiplantae; phylum Streptophyta; class Magnoliopsida; order Caryophyllales; family Kewaceae; genus Kewa; species Kewa caespitosa. The sequence continues at coordinate 29,914 of ONZA01012865.1, read as the reverse complement.
ACCTGTTGCGGTTGTGTTCCTTTGAGAATATGATCTATCGCCTCCTCGTTCTTTAATATCTTCTTCAATTGTGCTCCTACTGCTCTCCTCAAGCACTGACGTGGGTGTAATACCTCGTCTTCGCAGCTCCTTCATGAACAAAGACTCGGGTGGCTCTTCACCTACAATGTATAAGTTATGTAAAGCAAGTTGACGGCAAAGGCGTCCCAACTTCATTATGCATATTCCACTTCGAATCAATTCGAATATAGTACTATAAACGCCAGTCAAGTGCACAGCCCTCAGCAAATGTGCAGGTTGCCGGATCAAAATTAACAGTCTCAATTGAATTGAATTTGTAGTCAATTGAACTCATCTAAACTTACATTCCCCCAATTTTAATTTATTTAATTCTTTTGTTTTTTTAATTGCTCAAAAGGAGCCATAGACACCTAATATACACGCGGCCTCAGTCTTAATTAGGGTGCGTTTAATTCGTTTGTAAGAACCTGAAATAAAGACAACTGAAGTAAATGGTATTGACCTTAAGTATATTTTCTTATTTTGGTGTAAAGGAGGCACTAAGCCCTTCATGAGAATCGAGCCCTCAGCCTCTAAGTTAAGAGGCGTGCTCTCTACGAGCATCGCTCCTTTCTCTATTGACCTGAAGTATATATATACACTAAGGCCTTGATGAGAATCGAGCCCTCAGCCTCTAAATTAGGAAATTAGTATGAACTGAACACGCATTAGCTAGTGGTACCTTTAGTTGGAGAATCGCCGTCTTGTAAATTGCAAGAAAGCCTAGGAAGCGTCATCCTTGTGGGAATCCTACGTGGCAACCTGAGTTTCCCGTTAAAGAAATCGGAATCGAATTCCGGTACGAAGAAACAAGAGATGGAATCTCGAAACCTGGGGAATGAAGTCAGCTTCATCATTTGAATACTCGCCGCCATTCCTCTCAGTAAACAATTTCCGTTCTCTCTTTCTTTTATTATTACTCAGTAAACAAAAGAATATTAATCGAGTTTAGGGGTGGTGCGTGTTAGCGGGGGTCTGTGGGGTTTGTGCTAACGTGAGCTAGATGGTTAACTGTGTTGTGCGTCTTGTGTGTCTTGCGTGTAGCCACAAGATTGTTTTGGATGAAGAGGGAAGTTGTGATGGACGTTTGTTTTAGTTTGGTCCAATTGGGGGAATTCATAATTGATTGGTGTTACAAGTGGTGAACTATATATAATACACGGAATAAGGATTAACTAAACATGAAAATATANNNNAAATATTTTGTAACAAAAAAGAGTTTTTTTATAAATTTAACTATTTCTTTGCAATTTATATTTTAAGTTTTCAATTTTCGTCACCGCCAATTTTATTTTCCTTTTGAAAAAAGAATTATTAAAAAAAAAATAAGGCTTAATAGTAGGTGGTGATGAACTTTTCTTTTTTCCTCATTAAATCACTTTTGATAACTCTTACATAATATACATTGCATTAGAAAGTTGTTATAAATTATAATTATATATATTGTATAGCTTCTTAAAATAAAAATAAAAAAATTATAATCAAATTAAACCACCTCATCAACAAAGAATATAATTAAACTAAACCACATCATCAACACATTTTGGCTTTTATTGGATGATTTATATTTTTTTTATTACACTATATACTTTAAGTAAGATTTAATCCAATTAAATTATGCCATCTCATTGTTATATTTGCTTTTCTTGGTTCATTTTTTCTCTCCGGGTTTTCTCTTATTATATAGTATAGAAGATTTGCTTTTTTTAGTTACTATTCCCTCCGTTTCAAAATCTTATTTCCATTGCAAATTTGCAAAGGGATCCATAAAAGTTTACTTTTGACTCTTATTTTCCTTCCATTCCTTCTTAGAGTTTTAAAAAGACAAGAGAAAATGTTGCACATGGGTTTGTAAGTGGGAGCCTTATAGACGTTTTACACAAAAAATCCCACCAAGTAGGGAAATGAAAAGGAGATTTTGAGACATCCCAAAATAAAAAGTGAAAAGGAAATTTTGGGACATAGGGAGTACTTCTTAGTACTGATGTTATGTATAATTATGTAAGTCGATGAATGAAGCTTGAATATGGAGGTTCATGTTTGATGTGCAAAACTAGTTAACAAGTTTATGTGTGGATTAGGGTTGAGATTATATGAGGAGTAAATTTATGTGAAAGGAGATTTATTGTTGTTGTAAAACATAAAAGGCTATGTATATTTAACAGTTACAATATACACATATTTCACCACATGTGATGTGCAAAAATGGCAATGTGGCAGATGGGGGGTGGAGTTAAGAGACTTCACCTATGCACACACATTTTTAGCATTTGCGTATGCATTTAGATTCGCATTTATCAATTTGACATCCACATCTGCTCGATATGAGAGCGAATGCGGGAGGAGGTACACTTGCACCCACACTACTACCATCACTAGGTACGTGTGTAAGGGCGAAAAATGGTCAAATAAAGAGATTTAGTGCTTTTATATATCTTTAATTAAAGATTAAAAGACATGACTTTAAGTCATTAAGACACTTCATCTGCGTTGTATGAGGCAACTTATATGTCACAATATGGAGTTGTGCTTCTAGGTATGTGTCTTATGTTTATATGGTGTAGGTTATTAAGTGGAAAACTCTTAGCTTATGAAGTATGGACGTGTACCACATTTCTTGTAAACACAAACTCACAAGTTTATATATATTAGAGCAAGCGCAACCCTGGGTGGGGTGAGCGGTGCGATCGCCCAGGGCCCAAGCAAAATAGTCATTTTTTGAGGCTCATTATTGAAATACTCCCTCCGTCCCAAAATGAAGTTGTCATTTACTATTTTTATGGTCAAAGTTCACAAATTTTGACCATTAATTTGTGGAATTTC
>ONZA01012864.1:0-11158 GCA_900322205.1 Kewa caespitosa | reverse complement strand
TTTTATTTATAAAGAAACGGAATTACAGCCTACGAGGACAAGTGGTCCACGAGGGTCTATTTACAAATTAGCCCAATTCCGTTGGATCTCGGAAATAGTGGAGTCCTTATAAAAGCCTGCAGCTCGTACCCATAACGATGTCAAAAAAGACGCCCTATCCACAACATCTATGGGGTGGGCTACTCCCTCAAAACTTCTAGCATTGCGCTCCAGCCATATGCACCAAAAGAGGGCCAGAATGCCACAGCGCCAAAGCACCCTTTTTTTCCATGACTTGATAATTTTTACGTAAGCACAAACAAGAGTTGCAGTCTAGGTCAACAACCTGCACCCGAGGGATCAGTCTTGTTAAAGTCCTGATAGCTGCACGTCGTATCTCCATTGAAGCATCCACTTTAAATAGACGGATCAATGCTGGAAGAAGAAGATGCATATGCTCATCCAATGTCCCTGAATCAATGCACAAACTGAATCATGGCAGTGGACTAAACCANNTGACAAGGAATGACATGAACATAGAAATCAGGTATTGCACCTCCAAAGACTTCAAGAGTATGGAGAATATCAGGAACAAAAGTGTAATTATTGCATCTTTCTGCATCACTGAGAACTTGAATACAGCAAGGAAGAATTGCAGGAAGGTATGTCCTAAATTCGTCGTTTAGTGCCACACACAGTTGTTCCACCAAATGCAAGACCTGAAATTGAAGTTTCCTAGTAAATATAGATACAAGACCGTAGATATTGACCGATTAAGACAAGTGCGTAACATAGACCACTAAAAGCAAATGTTTGCAAGGCTTACAGGTAAGCCACGCACAGGACGGTTGACAGCAGGCAATGTAAAGGAAATCCATAGCTCAGAGATAAGTATAAGCAGCTCTGGTAGATATTTGCGTATATGCTGCACAAAGAGAACACTTTTCTTAATGCAAATATGCAACAAATTTCAGTTAAAGTAAGTCGCATATTGAGAAACTTCACCTGACGCACGATAGACACCAGTGTTCCAAGTTTCCAGGTAATGAATTCCTTCAAGTTATCATCACACGCGCGGACAATTTGTAGAAGGTCAGGCAACACCTATATGCAATTCCAGAGTTGGAAAACATTCAGCTAACATAAATGTCATATTCAAACGCCTGAAAAGCAGAAAGACAGTTGTGCTCAACAAGGCAAGCTCAACTAAACAGCTGATTCATGTAAAAAATTTGGAGTCAAACAGATGAAAGTTTGGACAGGGAGGAGCTAGAAATGCTTTTTGCTATGTCCCATAAAGATTGAAATCTCATTTCTACGCAATGCATGGGTAGTGAAACAATGAGGTTTGCAATACATCACCCATAGGCGAGAATGCAATTATCATAGATACACTACTCAGAACATTAGTTCAGCTCAAAATACATTTTGTGCATTGCTAGAGGCCAATAGATACTAGTTTTGGGCTGTTCCTACTGCCTTTAGAAACTCTAACAACTTCTTTCAGCTGATCTTTGGTTAAATTTCCTCTCCACTGAAAAGATTCGGCTAGTAGACACTGTGAGACATACATGTGAGTACAATTTTCTAAATAGTGTCAGCCATTTTTTGGGACAGAAATTGAAAGGTAAGACTCACAAACGCTTAGAAAAACATTGTCCAAAGTAAAGTTTACAATGGCAAATGAATGGGTGCAGTGTCTGGCGACCACAGCCCAAAAGTTAAAAAGCTGACAAGAAAAAAGAATAGAAACTTAAAAACCATAAGTTAAGAACACAAAGAGGCCGGTGCGGAAGGTATAAAGTCCAAGCTCCTGCTACGTGTCTGCTCTAGACATGTTGGATGAGAAAGAATGAAGGGCACAACTGCATAGCAGTTGAAGTTGATGCCACGTCATAAAAAGTAAAGCCTCAGGCCATTACCACAAAAGCAGAAAGTCAACAAATGGATTCTCTTAACAATCACTTTCCTTCATTCTTCCTTTGTCAGATTTAAAAATTTAGTGATAGTAACATGTAAGGGAATCCAATTTCTGCTTGCAGCGTTTCTTCAAAAGAACGTCATGGGAAAGAAACCATAGGGGTGGCACTGCCATATGTAGAAAAGGAAAGAAAAAGATCTTCCATAATCATGTCTTCAAAGGAAAGAATAGACAATTGCCAGTCATGAAGGGCTTGACCAGTTGCCCGTGCTGCGCGAAATCCTCCAAAAATAAAACTTTAATTCCAGATGCAGCAAAGCTTTACTCTCAAACATTTCTATAAATCCATTTCCTCCCATGTGCACCACTAAAATAGCAAATGGATCCATCTTCCAGAATCGACACTCCAGCTCTATTTCACCCTCTCACCAGAACATCTCTGTCGTTTTTAGGCTGCACCCAACAAATTCCAAAAAACAACCAACTCAATGTCCAAAGAGAGAAAACCCCCAGACATTGTTCAAAAGGTGATATCCAGTCGCTTCATACTTTTGACTAATAAGTCGGTGATTCGCCTTTTTGCTATGGCGACATGGGAACATCAACTCCATAGATAGTTACTCAAGAGAAACTAATTTAGATATTCTAATGTTTGTAAACTTCCCAGCATTCTTGGTGGTCCGTTTCATTATCATTGCTCTAGCCCTCTAGTGCCTCTCATGTGGCTTCCCACCTATGAGTCACACAAGCATCTGTTCTTCCGATGCCCCGACTCTGATGCAGTTCCAGGTCATTCGGGCGCAAGAGGCAGCAATACATTAGGTCATGGTGGTGAGTAGTGACTGCTCTAGTTGTGGCCATCGCAGCACTGTCCTGCACTTCATTCACCATTCTCTGTGCCAGTACTTATCAAGATAGCTAAATGCCACCAGTTCAATATTGAAACGGTACAATCATGTCAAGCAATATCATACAAAAGCATACAAGTCTACCATTTGACAAAAGGAGTCTAGCATTAAAAAATAAAAATAAAATAAGAAAATTAAATAAATGAGTACACTTGCGAAAAACTAACCTTTTGCAAGTATGGAACGCAGCCAAGTCCCATGGACTAACCTCATCAGACAAAAGAGTTCAATCAGAAATGTCATTTAGGTTGAAAAGAATACTGAAGCTTAAATGTATGAGGGATAGGAAAATATAATATGAGTGGTCACTGCAACAAATTCCGCAAAAGTAGTCCTTGAAACTACCTTAAATATAAATATGAGAGATCCAACAACTTTTTGGTGGTAGCTAGAAAGTGACGGATCTCTCAGAACCCGCATCAGGGAATTGATTGCAACCTGAACAACAATCACACAAGCTTGTATGTGTTATAACTTATAAAATGATTAATTGTAATGCTATGTAAATAAAAGAGTTTATACTGATCAAATAATGTACCGTTGAATAATAGTCCTCTGATGATGTCGTAAAAGATGGCCAAAGGTCCATAGGGAGATCCTCCATGGATCGAATATGTTGACCTGTTTCGTTGGTTGTGTGATTAATCTCCCCGTGCGACCCAGGCAAGCTGGGCTGGTTGCGTTTATGAACATAGGGGTCCAATGCACCCATAATTCCGAGGACCTAAAGTGGATGTCTGTTAGTGAACAGTAATAACAAGAGATGAACTCTTCTATCAGCCAACAGAAATACCTTCAATACTTCTCGTCTTGTGGACCATGCCAAGTCACCATTCAGCAACTTCAGGAGTAACCCCAGCAACTGAGGATAATCGTTGTATGGAGTTATGACATACCTGCCATTGGTACACACAAGTTCAAAAAGCATGTCTCAACCCTCACGGTATCCAATATGGCTTTCGTAGCCATATGACTTATGCAGTGGAACATTCATGATGCCAATCAAAATCAGAAGCACTTCAAAAACCTAGACCCTGGAGACATTTTACGACTTCCAAGCAACAATGCCTGCCTAGATACCATCCGTGTATTGAGCTTGCGAGTTTGCAGATGGCATTGTCCAATATATTCTTCAGCTTCAGATCTCGGTGGTGCACATTTGCTGTATGCATGTATATCAGAGCATGTAATATGTGTTTGTGGGAACTGCTGGGATGTGGCCCAAGTTTTGTGACATGTTTACAATATAGTCGTCCTCTGAGATGTGGCCTAAGTTTTGTGACACATTCGCTGTATGCATGTATATCAGAGCATGTAACATGTTTATCAGTTCACCTCTTAGAGAAAGTGAGTCATGAAAAACAGCGCAAAGATGTGTTTGTGGCTTAGAAAAGATGAATAAGGAACTGGGTCGCGCAACTTCAGAATATGATTCTTTTGGCCACCTGATGATGCACTTTGAAAAGGAGCTGTTATGGTTTTTGAAGGACGAGCATCATGAATTCAAACTATCTATTTAGAGGCTCTAGCATAGTTGGACTGAAATGCTTTAAATTTCATCTTTATTTTAGATAGAAGGAAAAAAGTGTTTAGTAGAAGGCAGTCTTGATTTTTACAGACCGGATGGTCCAGTGCGGTCCTATGTTTTGGTCTGGCGGAATTTGTGCACCACTTCAGATGAATAAAAAGCGGAAGACAAGAAGTCCACCTTTTTGTCAGAGAGAGAAATTTTAATGATAGAAAGTGGAAGTCAAACTGTAGAGGTTCTCCTAGCACTTAAAAAATCAATATATAGCTTGAGCGCATGGTCCCTCTTTGATGTTTTCTTTTCTGTATACAGGTGACGCCCCTTGTCCTTTGTGTCCTAGTGAATAAGATCTTTATTAGTTCTCAGAAAAAATGAAACTAACCCAGTGCTCTGTACAACTTGCCCAAGGGTTGTCACAGCCACTTCTCGCTTTGTGACAGCTGCACCATCCAGTAAAGCATCTACAATCAGGGGCATGAGTTCTGCAATATACTGCCTCATTGCAAAGCCACCCTAAAAGAAAACAATCATATTAGATTACAAGTATTTAGCAAGGTTGCTAGTACAGAAGATCCCCAGACTTCAACGGAGTTAAGACATAGTGGGTTGTCATTGTTTGTTGATTCTATAGAAGATTTCTTACATGAGATTTGAGACAGGCCATGGGCATAGCAAAGTAGCTAATTACAACCAACGAACAATGCACTAGCAAACAAGGTGCTTTTTTTACCTTCACCTTAGCACCCATATTATTTATTCCTTCACAAAAAGTAAGCAAAATAGCAACATTAAATCGGAAATACATCCACATGTTTGTAAAAGATAGACTGACCCAAAAATTTGAATTAACTACTCGCTCTGTTTTGTTTCACTTCTCTTCTGAAGTTAACTCACGTAAATTAAGTATTCTCTTACTCTAGGAAGTAGGAAAATGAAGAGATCTTTCCCAAAAACAAAAACAAAAACACAAGAAATAAAAAATAAAATAAAATAAAGTAAAAAAGCTCCCCAGTTCTGCTGTAAATCAGTCATTGAAACCCCCCGGGAACACCCTATTCGCAAAAAGAAATAAAGAGAGACTAAATACACAACCTTATCCAAAACACGAGAGTCAGAAGACACATGACCCTAAAGATGCTGTATTCCTTTCCATCCAGACGCACCAAATACTCGCCACCACGAAATAAGAATTTGTCCCTCAATGAAAATAAATCAGGAAATAACTTTGAGATAGAGAGATGTCCTTGTGAGAAGACAGTACGAATGACGTCCAGCAATGAGAGAGACCACAAAATCTACAGCGAAAAAGATAACAGAAACGAGAAAAAATGCCTGCTAATTACTGACAATGAGGGGTAACCTCAATTTAAAATTGCAGTTCTACTTCTGTTAGTCAAACAGTTTCTTGAACTGCAATTAATTTCACCCACCCCTTTTATATCTTATGAAGTAAGTGAATAAAGAATAAGGCACGACTGCTTATAAACATCTAACCTGGTAACAAGTAGAGTCTCCATTAACAAATCACTATCGCCTAAAATGTAGGGAATGATTATAAAGGTTCAATATCTTAGCAAGAGTGCAATCACACAATTAATGTACTTGATTAGCCACTAGTCATTTTGTGAAAATGGGGTGTTGAGAAAGTCAAAGGACTGACAACTGTTTCAGAGTTAATTAAGTCAGGAACATGACAACTGCCAAAAGAAGCAAGTTCATTATAAACTACTTATCAAGATGCAATAAATCCAGGCTCCTACACAAGCATCCATATACAAGAACTCCAACCACAAAAACACCCAAATATAAGCAAAACTAGCAAATCTTAAAGTCATGGCAGCTCACCACTCTAGCCAGATCCCCAACAGTTATCAGAACTCCAGCGACGATGCCACTATTAGCACTAAGTGTTGATCCCTCACGGAGTTTCGCCACTAAAGCCTGAAATTTAAACAAAATGGTTGGAAAAATTTTAAATAAAAAAATGCTCCGGAAAGTAAACAACATGAATGCTGCATATATCTGACATTACCTTATGTATGGGAGCAATATATGGAAGTATTAACCGTTCACAACTACGAATTAAGCAACCCAATGACTTGGCACTCTCTTCTCTGCATTTGCTGTCTAAACTGCTCAGTGAAACACAAGCACTGGTAAATTCGTCGGGACAACACAGCTGCTCAAAACCAAACATCAATATCAGTTGAAAGTGTTTAGTTTAACCTTCGTAGTTACCTTTGCTCTAAATATGTCAATAACTGTATCAGATAGCGGCGAAGAGCAGGAAGAACGTATGCAGGATTTTTTTCAGATAATCTACCGGCAACTGAGATTGCATATTCACGAACTTCAAAATCCTGCAAGGAAACCATGAATAATGCATTAGAATAAAAAAAATTATAATATATCATAAACCAGTGCCTATAATGCAGCTCCGACTTATAGTGAGATAAGGGATGCTAGGGAATGGCCAAGCACAAGCAGCCTTTCCCTTAAATAGCAAAGACGAAGAGACTATTCTCTAAGACCCTCAACTGGAATAAAATTAACCAACTCGCTACTTCATAATATGCAAGCAGCAATTTATTTTTAGCTAAAAGGACTTTATAAACAGCTAAAAGATGGTACATAAAGAGGAGATCAAGATGTCCTCCAAGAAGAAATTACAAATTTCCTCAGCTATGCTGAGATGGAAATCACGGAAATCCTAAAAAGCACAACCAACTCCTGTCCACGATGAAACCAAATAAATAACTCAATGCGGGATTCTATAGCCGGAAAAGACACCCCACAAGAAGTGCGCCTATAACTGTGCACATCCAATTTAGAAATCATGGATCCACCACTGATTTTCTCTAATATTAATAGATCTCAAGATTTCATTTGGGAGTGCTATTGTATTTATAATCCCTTTGGGCAAAGGCAAGAGGTGATGTTAAAAGGTATGCAGATCAAGCTTGCCCCGCGCCATTGGACTTATATGCAAATGGCACTTTTGGAGGACATCCCCTGATCACGCTTGCCCAGCATAAATGGTCTAATATGTAATTAGCACTTTTCGTTTTCTACATCTGTAGTCACCTTATGGTTTCCAACCGGTGGGTAGCCAACGATGAGCATTAATCGAATATGGTTTTCTTTAATCTAAAAGAGGGGTTGGGGAACTTCACAAGGTTTCCTTTATTTTTTTTAGATACTGAGAAAATTTTATTAAAGAAGAATGAAATTACAGCTCAAGAGGACAAGGTGTCCACAAAGGTAATTACAAATTAGCCCAATTTCATTGGATCTCACTAACAAGGTTTCCTAAAAAACTAGGAAAAAGTAGCTGCTAGTTCGATGACCGTTACGCATCAAATCGTTCAGTCCTCCCAATTTCAAGATCCTATACGAGCCAGGCAGCCCATTTGGCCATGCTGACTGATATTCTTTATGTTAACATTAACCCAAATAAATTTTTAAAAAAAAAAAAAAAGTTAATAGTTAAATAACAGAAACACAAAACTTACCTCGTCATTTAAAGCAGCAAAGACGGCACTTAAACTATCAGCCTGAGCCAAAAAATCATCGAAACCCCCATTGCCATGCAAACATTGAAAAATTGAAAGCCGAACACTAACATCAGCATCTGCAACGGCAACAATGAGAAGTTTCTCCACAATCTGCAGAAAGAAAAACATCCATCAGCAAGATCAAATTCATAATTTTCCTGTTGAAGGTCCTTTTCCTTGTTTTTTTATCAGACAAGAAAACAATTTATTAGATGAGAGGAAATAATACATGCAATAACTATGTTACTCTGACTCTTCTACAAGTGACAGACATGACAAGGGATCGGAGTGTAGGACACTTGGGAGCTTAAACAGATAGTATATTGATATGGCTTCGCATCATTTGTGTCTATTCGAGTGTCGGGTAGATAGGAGCGTCGTGTCAACAAAGGACACTTGGGGTGGGCGAAGTGTAGTGTCAACAAGATATCCACAAGAAACCAGAAAACCAACAGCAATAGAAAAGCCTAATGCTAGAGAAGCCTAAAGCATCACTTCCAACGAAGGAAACCCTTGTTAAGCCATGTCCATTGTAATTAGTACCGGACTTTAGATTTTCCAACTCTCAATTTTTTCCTAGAATAAACCTGAGAACTGAGAGTGATATCCTTTCCCATAGAACAAATGAGCTTTAGCCCCATCTCTTCCAATAATGTATTGCCACTAACATCAGCTTCCTCATTACCTAATAAATAGTGATACAAACTGTTATTGGGAGAGGTTGAAGTTGGCGAATCCCGTCGCCTTCTGTTTTTCCCTCTTGAGTTGCCATAATTTAGTCATGTTCATTGTTCACCTCCCCGTCCTCCGGAATGTGCGAAGATATTTCTCATTTTCCTTTTAACCCTGAGGGGTTGGTTCAGCTTGTAAGATCTCTAAGTTGTATACGAAAGGTTACTGGTTCCCGTTAGGGCCACTAGGGCCCATGGGATTAGTTAGACATAGACTACACACCCATGATATCCAAAAAAAAAAAAAAAATCCTTTTTATTGTGTCATCACGTGCACTTCCTTTGGCAGAAGATGATGCACGAGTAAGATGATGCACGAGTAAGAGCTCACTGTTGGTCATCACTTTCATCACCCCTTTGGATTAAGGTCTCCCTTTGGCGGAAGATGATGCACGAGTAAGCTCACTGTTGGTCATCACTTTCATCACCCCTTTGGATTAAGGTATCCCCACCCTCCACCACAAACAGGTGGTCGTTCTCCAAAACAAACAGCAGGAGTTTCAGGCAAAATCTCCCTATCCTCAATATCCATTCGGTCCAGATAGGTAAGGATCATAGTCGTAAAGGAAGTCGTCCCCATCCACCGTGCTGTCCTCGTCACACCAATTCCCTACATTGTTATTCGCAGAGAGAATTGGTATAACTTTACTGGAATTGTCCACTCTGGTCTGCCTATTCGAAATCTGAAAGTTATTCACCATGTCTCGATGTTTACTGTAGCCATAGATGAACCAGTCACCTTGTTGACCAACAGCCACAGGCGCCCCTGCCAGCACACCCACCTGCCTGCCTCCCTCCAAGGGAAGGGACCAGGTCGGACCCTAAAACCTGGCTACCATCCACACAAATAACCTCACACACAAACCACCTACATTTAATTGTAAATTAGATGGTCGGCTGTGATGAAGAGTGGACAAGATCTGCCCCGCGTCAATAACGAGGACCTTAGGGTCAGTTTGGTCCCCGATTGAAGCAGTGGACTCTGAGTCTCTCGCGCGTCCCACGCGCCTCAGAGCGCGTCATCTTACACGCCCCACGCATCTCATACGCATTAGTAAGTAACGAAAATTGGGTACAGACATCTAACAAAGTAATAGGTAAAGACACATAGAAGACTTCCCCAGAACTCAATGCCTTGGTAGGTGCCACCAGAATGAAATACATTAACTTACAGAGTTATGCCTCCAGTCTCAGGATACTTTATAAAAATAAAAAATTAAAATAATATAAAAAATTTCAAACATTATAGTAGCACACTGTACCAGTCAACTAGTTCCGCAGCAAACCAATCCCCTTTAGATCTATATTTTTTAGATAAAGAGAAGATTGTATTTATAAAGAAACGGAATTACAGCCTACGAGGACAAGTAGTCCACGAGGGTCTATTTACAAATTAGCCCAATCCCGTTGCATCTCGGAAATAGTGTAGTCCTTATAAAAGCCTGCAGCTCGCACCCATAACAATGTCAAAAAAAGACGCCCTATCCCAGACAACATCTATGGGGTGGGCTACTCCCTCAAAAACTCTAGCATTGCGCTCCAACCATATGCACCAAAAGAGGGGCAGGATGCCACAAACGTCAAAGCACCCTTTTTTCCTTTCTCCCTCTGAAACCCACGAAACGAATTTGAAGAAAATCCATAACACTGTGCGGGAAAACCCAGCTCTCACCACTCACGGCAAACAATCTGACCAAAAGTTTGTGCGCCATGTCACAATGAAGAAACAAGTGGGCAGCAGTTTCATTGCTCCTTTTACACAAGACGTAGATGTCTGGGGAAATAACCTACCAAGGATGACTCTTCTGCACCATGTTGTTAGTATTGAGCCTCCCTAACATATCTTTCTTTTTTTTTCTTTTTTAGAAAACATAGGTATCCAAGCTTTGCTTGACTAATCCCATGGGCCCCGAAGTTGGCGACCAGGAAAACCTCCGGTGGCCGAGGAGACTCGAACTTGGGACCTTTGGAATAGATCTCAGAGATCTCACCAACTGAGCTACCAACTCAGGTTCAGCCTCCCTAACATATCTTTCCAGCTAAAGTACCTAAAAGATCGCCATAAACACACACACCTCCAAAGTCCTTGGTAACTTTTACTGTTTATTCCATCAAAATCAAAGTAACTCATTTGTGAATGCTTGACAACAGATTTGGGGAGGCCCTGAATTTCTCTCCTTGCACCTAATAGCCTTTGTCACAAAGCACATGCCACCTCACAGCAATTAAAAAATGTAGACACATCTGTCATTGTCTGTCTTCAAACCAACTATTATCTGCTGTCAGCATATACCCAAATGCCCTCATGAATCAAGATATCCAATCTCCTGGGCTACTACCTATGGTCCCCAGATTCACTTATTTTGGCGCCATAACCATGTATGCTACTACTGATCTTCAGTCTTGATTTAAGTTACTCTTCTAATAAACCAGCAGCAAAAGCACCTTTTGACGATGGCCAAGAGATCGTCAAACATTTTGACAGATACAGGACGAGTCAAAACATGTCACCACTGCCATATATATATATATATATA
>ONZA01012852.1:43534-55063 GCA_900322205.1 Kewa caespitosa | reverse complement strand
TCGACCTCGGGAATATCACTCTCTAAAGCTACCCTAAGGGAAGGTATCTCGACCTCGATGGGAAGGACTGCCTCCATCAGTTCGGATATTACATCTAGACAAATTTTAACATTTTGAGGTTTATCGTCAATTACCAAGTTAAATGTCTCGGTTTCTTCGATTACTGAGGTTTTTTGTTCATGTTCAAGCATGGCCCACATGAGTGAGTTATCGTCAGTAGATTCATTAGCGACAAAACAATCCAAGGAGTAAGCGGAATCATCATTCATTTTATTAATACCGTCAAAGAGTACATCAATAGAAGGATCATAAACTTTGGAGTGGGAGAGCCTAGCTTCCTTATCCTCTCGGGAGGAGAGTGTCCTACACTAGCATCAGAATCAGAATCACTAGAGATACTAGAGTCCCTATCTCTTGACTCAAACATAGGTCCTTCTCCTATGATGATGCTGAATTTGCGCCCGTCAGAAGTCGTCCATTTGCAAGATCGGCGCCACCCCTCTATTATCCAGGTGGCGAGTGCGATTAACTCGGAGGGGTCGAACTCTTGGCTCTGGATGGTCATAATTACATCGTTGTCTTCTCGTGTAGGGATCTTCTCCTGCTCAAAAAGGAGGCCAAATGCGTTATGAGGTAAAGCAGACGCTGATCCACACTGGAAGCTGTCAATGTGATCACGCCCTATTGCTTGGTGGAGCTAGGATAGGATGTACAGAAAAATTTTCCCCTAATCTATCCAGTATTTGGCTTTTGGGGCAACGAAGTAAACCCCATCGGTTCAGTCCAGCTCCTAGTATGGTTAGAATGGAAAAATATGGCTTGCCACCTTGTTACTGAATTCCTGGTGGTGGATGTCCCGATGTCGTAAAACATCATTTTTGGATGTCTCATACTCACTTCCATCAATGCGAATCTCATGATGTCTATCCTGATGATGAAGTACTACGATGACGACGGCAAAATGGGAAAGCTTTTGGGAGAACAGAAATCTGCACGACAATGCTACATCAAGTGCCTCAGTAAGCCGACAACCGCCATCACGGGCGGTGTGACTGACCCCGGTGCCATGTGAGGGGACAAGAAACTCATCATGCCGGACGAGATAAAGGAAGCTGAGCACAAGAAGCAGAAAAAAGAGGAAGCTGACAGCTCAAGCAACGCATTGGTCTCCACCCCTGAGGTCGAGGAGAACAAGAGCCGAAAAGGCAAGGACACCCAATGCCTTACACGGAAAAGTCCTGGGTTCCAACAACAAAACTTCTCCAACAACAAAACCTCCTTACTGGGGGCATACCTGGAGGAAGGTGTGTGATGTGAGCTGACATCTCTACTCCGTGAATATTAGGACGTATTTGCTTTTGGTGGAAGGAAATGCTTAGAATCAGTCCAAGCTTGATCAAGCACAAACTCGAGGTGGACCCAAAGATGAAACCAGTGAAGCGGAAGAGGTGCCACCTCAGGGACAAGAGGAGCCAAGCCGCAACAACAGAAGTGGCAAAACTTCTCGAGGCTAGCTTCATCAAGGAATGTCGATACACGAAATGGCTGGCCAACATGGTGATGGTCAAGAAGCACAATGGCTTATGGAGATTGTGCGTGGATTAGACATACCTGAACGAGGCATGTAAAAAGTTGACTTTCCACTACCTCGCATCGACCAGCTCGTGGACTCCACCACGGAGCACGAGCTACTCAGATTCATGGATGTGTTCTTAGGTTACAATCAGATATTCATAAGGAAGAAGGACCAGAGCTCTATTGCTATCATCACCGATGATGGCGTGCTTTGCTATACCATGATGCCATTCGGCCTGAAAAACGCCAGGGCAACATTCCAAACGCTGATCTAGAAGGTCTTCACAAAACGAATAGGCCGGAATATGGAAACGTACTTAGATTAACTGATTGCAAAAAGCAAGCTCACCACAGATCACATCACATACCTCCACAAGACATTTGAGACTCTGTAAGGTCACAAGATGAACCTGAATCCAAAGAAATGTATGTTTGGCATGCGAGGTGGAAAGTGCTTACAATTCATGGTGAATCAATGTTGGATTGATGCGAACCTAGAAAAAGTTCAAGAAATCCTGGACATGCAGTCACCTCGCTATGTCAAGAATGTCCAAAAGTTGACCAGCTGCATCGACGCGCTCAATCTCTTCATGTCCAAGGCCGCTGACAAGTGCACACCTTTCTTTGCCACCCTGATGAAAAGAGCCAAGTTTGAATGGGGTGAAGAAGCTGAATCAGCATTCGGGAAGCTGAACGATTACTTGAAATATCTCTACCTCGCATAGCATCACCTATCCCAGGAGAAACGTTGTACATGTATTTGGCGGTATCAGACCAAGCCGTTGCATTAGTTCTGGTTCGACAAGAAGGAAAATGTCAAGTGACGGTGTACTTCACTACCCACGCTCTTACGGGACCAAAATTTTGATAATCCACTCCAGAGAAATTTGCGCTAGGTCTGATTATCAGAAGAAGGAAGTTTCGACCCTATTTCAATTCTCATCCCATCACTATTTTGACCAATCAGCCTTTGAAGAATATTTTAGGCAAGTTTCACTCCTCTGGGAGAGCACAAGTGTGGGCTCACGAGCTCACAGATTACGACATCACCTATGAGCCATGTAGAGCCATTAAAATCTAGGATCTCGCTAACTTTGTAGCCGATCTCACTCCAGTTGCGGAGCAACCAGCGTACTGGGTTGAGAGTTGGGAAGTCAATGTTGATGATTCCTCCTGCAAAAATGGTAGTGGGGCTGGCATTGTTATCTCCTTATCTGAAGGTGATGTTTTTGAGTATGCAATGAGATTTAAGTTCATGGCTTCAAACAATGAAGCAGTTTATGAAGCTTTGCTGACCGGATTGAACATGGCCAAAGCGGCAGGAGCAAGGAAGCTCAAAATCAAAATGGACTCGCAGCTCATGGTTTCTCAAGAATATGGAGATTATGAGGCGAGAGAAGGAAGTATGAAGGACTATTTGTTGAAAGTCAAGGCTGAAATTTTGAAGTTTGATGAGGTGGAGTTACTCCACATTTCGAGGTCTGAAAACCAGCATGATGATGCGCTGGCTCACCTCGCCAGTTCAACAGTCTCAAGTTTCCTAACGGAAAATCTTCTTGGAGGAGCTGGAGAAATGAAGCATAAAAGCTGATCTCTCAAAAGAAGTGAAAATTCTAGACCGAAGTGAAACTTGGATGGCCCCAATTGTTGGTTGGCTCCATGATAACAAGCTACCAAACGATCCAAAAGATGTGAAGAAACTACAAACCAAGAGCCAGTGGTTTGTGTACCAAGATGGGGTTTTGTACAAGAAGAGCTACTTCATCCCGCTGCTTAAATGTGTTTCACGAAGTCGGGGAAAGGAAATTTTGCAAAATTTGCATGACGGCATATGTGGGACTCACCACGGAGGCTGCATTTTGGCAACCAAAGCACTCACACTCAGTTTTTTTTTTGGCCAACCGTACAAGGAGATTCATCCGAACTGGTTCTCACCTGCAAAAAGTGTTAGTACCACTCCCCAATTCCGAGACTTCCAGTGACCGAGCTCTCACCTATTTTTGAACTCCTACCATTCAATCTTTGGGGTATGGACATCCTAGGTCTGTTCCCAATCGCCCCGGGTCAGCTCAAATTTTGCATCGTCGCACTGGATTACTTCACAAAGTCGGTTGAGGTCAAAGCAGCAAGAACTATCACCATTGCCAACGTGACGACGTTCATCAAAGAAAGCATCATGTTCCATTACAGCAATCCTAGAAGCATAATCTTTGGTAACGGTAGCAAGTTAGACACAACCAATCTCGCTATCTAAGCTCAGAGTAAAGTGTCGCTTCACAGCTGTTGCGCGACCTCAGTGTACTTGTCAGGTAGAAACTAGTAAAAAAATCATCATCTACCGGCTGAAGAAGAAGTTGGTTAAAGCCAAAGGTTTATAAGTTGATAAATTGTTTGAAGTGCTCTGGGCCACAAGGACCACAGTCAAGGCCTCTACCAGGGAAAGTCCGTTCATGCTCGTATATGGTAGCGAGGATGTGTTGCCAATTTATCTCACCTTGAAAAGCCCTCAGGTAAAAGGGTTCAAGGAGGTTGAAAATCAGCAGAAGCTACACCGTAACCTTGACCTGCTCCCTGGGAGGTGCAAAACCTGAATCCACCAGGAAGCAGAATGAAGATGAAAAATTCTTTTCAAACTGGAAAGAACCATACAAAATAGCCGAAGTGGTGCGACTTGGAACATACATACTCGAAGATATGGTTGGGAGGAAGTTTGAACTATCCTGGAACATCAACAACCTGAAAACATTCTATATTTAGATTTTTTCCCAACATGCGTACCCATCATGGGGTCACGATGGGGTGGGCACTCCTAAGAAGCCCTTAATTTGGCTCTCACTCATCATGGAGTGTAGCAGGGTTGGCACCCTCAAGCAGCCGTGTAATAGAACTTAAGAAGGGGTGAGTACCCCCAAAAAGCTCAAAGTTTTTGTTTATTTCACCATAAAACTAAAAACGAGGTCAGCTTCCCCAAACAGCCAAAAATAAAAGTTATATTACTCACTTCGCAGTGGTATTTAGTTAATATTTAACCCAACCCTAATTCCCACGCCGAATGATTATATAAGTGGGGCACAAGGCTTTTTCAACTTAGTTAATCACTTAATTTTAGTAATTCCCATCCTGGTGAATGTCACAAGTACGTGGGGGCACATTTCATTATTACTTATTTATGACTTAATAAATTACCATCTTGGGTAAGATCAAATAAGTGGGGCACATGGCCTCGCATATTTGATCATTTCACTGCCCGCAAATTCTCGCACTGGAGAACATTAAAATAAGTGAGGGCACATCACATTTTTCTACTTATTTTAACATTTTTTCACAATTTGGGGCAAGTATTGTATAAGCGAAGTGACAACAAAAAGTATAGGATATGAAAATTGCAAAACAAGCAAATATGTCATAAAACGTACGAATTTAAAAGCTAAGAGCAGTGAAATTTAGTTCAAAAACCAGCCACAAGGGCAAATGTATATGTTTTCACAAAAATTACAAGAGTCGTGACCACAAAGGTCACGACCCCAAATGATGAGCACGCATGCTCAAGAAAAGATCAAGCATGGTCCTCCCCTTGGTTCTGCTCGGCGTCTTGATCAGCCCCATCAGTGGACTCGTCGTCCCCGTCCTTAGAGGCAGCCTTGCCAAACTCCTTCCAGACGTCGTAGGCCAAGTAGTCAACATACTTGGCCTTTAGCTCCTCGTGCTGTGAAGGATTAGCACAAGCGTGAGAACCCGCGAGGCGACGACCCTGAAAGCTAGTTTGGTCTTACAGATCTCTTTGATCGCATCCCTTCACAAGGTATCCACCTTGCTGAACTTTTGAACCAGCTTGGTAGACCTTGTCTTCACGAGACCGGCCACATCAACCTCCTTCTTCCGATAAGCTTCAAGTTCGCGTTGAGTAGTAGCGAGCTCAGCGTCGTTCTGCGCATGCTTCTCTTCAGCTACCACAATTTCAGCGTTCTTGGAGGCCAGCGCCGCCTGGTTATTCTCCTCAACCTTGGCATGGGACTTAGCCATGACCCCATCCATGTCCTACATCTGTTCTTGGAGTTTCCACATCCGGATGTCACTATGACTGAGCATCTAGTCGAAGAAGCTGGCCAAGATATAGTTCTGCACGAGGTAGAAAATGTCAGAATACAGAAGTTCAATATGAATGGAACTGAAGGAAGAAAAGAAGAGTACCTAATCGGCCATAAGGTGAAACTCTTGACGAGCACAAACTTGGTCCACCCTCAGGATGGCGTAGTTATCATGCAACACAGTCCGCCGCATATAGGACTTGACCGTCGGAGTCTTGTCCTCCTTGGCCCCGAAAAAGCTCGGGCAGGCAGTGGATGGCTCCCCCCCCCCCACAGAGAGCAAGGCAACCACTGGTAGCCTGGGGGTAGAGGCAGCCATGGTACTTCCATCATTGACTCCTTCCTATCTCTCCTCCTCTTCGACTACATGAAGGCCTGAGGCCCGCCGCGCCTCTTGTTGTGGCGACCCTGACGGTCCATATCGAGAAGATCATAACCTCATGCCAGGGCATACCACTCCGTGTTGAGGAGATCTATCACCACCTCAAGAGAAGTAGAAGTTGCCCCGGCCTTTCTGGGGCCGGAGCAGGTGAAGAGCCACCGGCCTTGGTGGGAGAGATTACCGCGGTAGAAGGCAGGGCTAAGCTCGAAGCCCCCTTCAACTTCTTAGACTTTGAGGCCGACTTTGGCCACCCAAATGGAACCACATGAGCGTCCTAAAAGAAAAAGACAGTTGGTGAAGCCATAAGTAAAAGCAAATTGAATTTACGAGGCAAGAGGTATACTTACCAAACCCTCCATTTGAGAAAGAGGAACTTGAGCTTGAGATTGCGGTGAATCCTTTTGTTGAACTGGCTCGCGTTAGACACACCAATCTTATCTTTTCCCTTCTCCTCCTTGCTGCTGAAGTCAGCCTTGTTTTCCTCTGCAAAAAGGAAACTTTAGTTGGCATGATAAAAATACGAAGTAAACATGCTAAAGAAGAAGAAGTTTCAATGTAAACTATCGGGGTCCCCAATATGAATCAACCCCATTAGGCCATGAAAGCCTAACTCCGGAACCACGCGATGGTAGGACGCCAGAAGGAAGGAAACTTCACCGGCTTCTTCGACTTCCAAGACGGGTACATCCTAAAATAGGTGAAGAAGGCCAATGTGCCCTCGTCCGCCTTCGACAAGCAGAGTCGCGGCTTCTTCTGGTAGTGTCGTCGCTCCACGTCCTTGATGTTCCACCCCAAAAGATTCCATTCTCCATTGAGCTTGAGGAGGTAGCAAAATGCATCCTTCCACCCCCTATCGAGATGACTTTAAGGAGGCCCACTACGTAACAGGGTCGCTCCAGTATATAATAGAAGCCTTTGTGTTCACACAGTCCGACACCATATATATGCACAATATGTGGGTAATCATGGCCCATGTAAATGGGGTCAATTGTGCTGGAGCGAGATCCAATTCCTTTAATAGAAACACGGTAAATTTAGGAAGTGGCACCTTGAATCCCAAGTGGCACCTTGAAAATATCATCTAACTCGTGAGGTGGTGGTGCACCCCGCTAGATTCGGAGGGGCGTGATGATTGTGACCTAGATGTTAGGTCATGAAGCACTCGACCCTGGGGGTCGATGGCTTCAAGTGGAGGACAATCTAAGGGGTCTAATTTTTTCAAGTTTTATATTATTTAAGTCAGCCTTTAAATCGTCCCTATATTTATACAAGCGCTCACGGACTTCATCCTATAAGGTGCAGCCTGTGCTCATCAACTCTAAAAGAGCGGTCGTGGCAAGGCTCAAGTCAGGTAGGTTATGAATGGGCTCACCCTGCTTTGAAGAGAACCTTGGAAAATAAAAGTTATACGGAAAAATTATGTATAAAGAATAAAGAAGAAAAGAATACCTACTAATACACCAAATTATGCAAATTGGAGAAAAAATGCAAGTTGGTGAAATCTGCAAGGCGGCGTCACCTAATTTCGGCATAGCTTGTCTCTCTAAAAAACACTCTTTCTCTCTCTAGAATTTATTTCCAAATGAGTGAAAAAGATGGGAACATGAGCCCTATATATTGAGTAAGAGGTAACAGTTCACCTCCCTTGCAGTTATTGTGATACGTATCATAGAGACTGAAGCACCACGTCAGACTTTTGTGCCTCGGAAACTTAGCAAGGAGACTCCTAGTCGCCCATGACAACATGAAGTCATGATCCACCTAGAGGAAAAGTGTTGTTCCTAAAATATATGACCAAGTGACCACCCCACGACCGTGATATCGCGCCTTGATGTGAGTGCTGACTTACGTCACCACACGGAACCCTCACCTCACGATGCGTGCATCGTGGGTGATTTTTAATTCGCTAGAAGTATTTAATGGTCCACGAGATAGCTGGCAGGGCCAGATAGTGGCAAGCAAACGACGGCCCATGATATTTGGAAGCCCAGCACCCTCATTAGGGCACACGTGGCGCTCCAGGATTGGTTACAGATTTCCCAAGAAGCCTATATAAGGGACATTTGGCCTTCTTGGAAAGGTACACAAAAACACTTTCTCATTCTCTCTGCAAGATAGTATTCTTTTCACGTCTGAGCAAATAGTATTCCCTTGTACTCCCACTTCGGCCTGTCACTTATCGCTCAGTAATCATGTACTGACTTTAGCATCGGAGGACAGATCCCCGGACCACATCGGAAGCAGTTCACGTTTGTCATCTTTGCATGCTACACGGAGTGAAGTCAAGTTCACCTTGTCGAGTTTCTCAGCTCATGCAAACCTCCCTTTGACGTTTCAAGGGATCACCCCAAAAAACCCCTGAAAAACTTTTGTTTTTGCGAATTCCCCTCTATTATATATATTCAATCACATTTTTGATATTAAAACAAGTTAACACTTTAAGCCTTTGTATGTTCACATTTTTATACATTTAACACTTTGTACACTTCATGTTATACTTAACTCATTTTAGTTACACCATGTATCTTGGTTCACCTGTAACACCATGACATCCTACACATTTTTGTACATCTCATACATTAGACTTTACATCAAAATACGTACGTAACAAACATATACACCACTCATCACCCATCCACTCCTCCCCTCCTAAATCTAACCCCTAAAAAGATGAGTTAAGGGCCCCTTCTTCTCCTCTCTTTCTCTCTTACACTCTCTAACTCAATCCACTAGTGTTCTTCTTAAGATATTTAAGGGATAATTACTCTAATTAGTCCATAATTAGAGGAATTAAACCCTAATCACTAGAGATAAAAAGTGTTTAAGACTAATAATAATCTAAAGTTTCTTTTCTCGAACTCTAATACCAAGTGGGGCCTTGGTTAAAGGTAATTAGTTTAGTAAGTAAGAACTCCCATTGAAGATCAAGTGTGTATCAACTTTGTTTGCATCTTGTAGCCATTTGATATTTCTTCTTTTTAACATTTTGAAATGGTAGAGTGGCTACAACTCATGGTTGTAGTCATACTCCAACCCTTACCACCTTTAGCATATTGGCTCCTTGTCAAGTAGAGAATTTTTGACCTCCACACAAAGCTCATGAGGAATTTGAGGGATGAGCTATTTCAAATATTGGATGTTGTGTGTAGGGGTGTGCAGATTCTAGGTTAGACCAGAAAATAGACCGAAACCAGACCGGTTGGATCAGATCAGAACCGGACCGATTGGATTCCGAATCGAACTCCGATCCATAAAAATCTGTGAATCGCGGCTCCGGTCCAGTTCCGGTTGAAACCAAAATTTTCCGATCTAGACCGGTTGACTCGGAATATGTATTAATATATGAGCTTTGCTTAGTTATAACCTAAAAATGACTCAGGCAGTTTTTACCCTCCCTGCTGCTTCACACATCAGACCTCACTTTCACCCTCACTATCTCTTTCTCTCTCCTTTCCCCCCTTCCTTTACGTTTGATACAATAAACTCACAACTTTGATGTTCCAATTTGCTTATTTTCAAAAGCAATATGTGTTTGTTTTAGGAGCAACTAATCATCAACGGATTTTGCTTGATTTCTATTGCCTTTGTAAATCTGCAACCTTTTCTTCCAACTACTTTTTCCCTTTTGCTTTCATTTTTAGTTTGGATGAATATGGACGTGTGTATGGTCGCAATTTTGGAGTTGTTGGTTTGGCTTTCAATTTCTTTTTTGCTCTTTTAGTGTTTATTTTTAAGTTTTCTATTTAAGAATCAATGCCAGTTAGTCAAGTGTATGACAATTGTGTTATAGAAAACTATTGCATTACAAGAAAAAAAAAATATTTGGTTCATATTTTCAACTTTCTTTTAGCTAAAATGAATCTAAAATCAACAAAAATCGTGCATGTGTGCTTCGATAATCAAATAATGAGTCTGAGGAGACAAGTTTGTTTACGAATTTTTGGTTAGTTTGAAACCTTCTAATTAAAAACTAATTGTCTCACTCATTCAAAGTCCGATTGAAGAAATTCCAAAGCCTATTGGAAGCCAATTATCAAAGCTTCATTTTGACACCAAGAACGCATGATTGCGATCTACGGATCATTCTGGGCATCCTTTTAAAACTGGGTCAAACTTTAGTAATGATTAGTGAACTACCTACGGCTAATTCATCGGCCACGATTTTGAACTTACGTCCTAATTAGAATTTGAAGTACACATCTTGGGATTTCTAAGGACACCTACCATTCTTTTAATCTCCATGTACTTTAGGTGTAATGAATTTTCCAAGTTTACCCAATGAGCTGTCCCTAAGTCAGACTTAGGGTTTTACCAAAAATTTAAAACAAAAATGTTTTAAGTCACTAAAATTAATTTGTGCAATTTTACAAAGTACCGCTAGCGGTTAGTAGCACAACAGTTTTTGAAATTTGATAAGCACAAATATCACAATAAAAAATGTTTTAGTCAGCCACTGTCCACTTTAACGACCAGACAGTAAATGACCTAACATCAAATCGTGTTGGAGTCTCCTTGACCCAACTTTTTGTGTTCCTATATGGTACTTTGAAGTGACCTTTGTGCATTGAATCATCTCATTTAGATTTTTTATAAATTTATAGTGATTTTGACAAACTGGGCCTGACCCACTGTCTAGTCCACCAAGACACTCAACTTTGATGATTTTCAATAAATTTTATATGGATCAAAAACTTACAAAACTTTTTAGTCTAGTTCTCCAATAGGTGAACTGGCACTCCTTTTTTGCTGTGTGTTTTATTGTCTATTTGACCAATTTTGCAAAACTAAAGTGTTAAATAGACAATAATTGATCGTTAACCAAAATTGATGCTTAAGTTTAAATGATGCTTCATAGGCCCCTACGCCCTATGACAACCATATCCACGCACCAAGTGGACTTTTGGTGATCCCTCGAGTAAAGAATAACTTTAAACGAGTATTGTTCTATTATTAGGACACTTGTCCTATCTTTAGACTATTTTACGCATATTTTTCTATTTTTAGGAATTTCTAGAATTTTCCATTTGTGAAATATTGTACATTTATTTTTATATCCGATCATGTATAAATTATCTCCCGAGACCATCTAGAATCGTGTTTAACATTTTCCATGCATGCTTGGCATCACTTGTAAATACAACTTAGCTATCACAAAGAAATGAAGCCAATTGATGATTTCTAACTATATTCGAACCATGATTCAATCTTGATATTTTAGGGCCACTTATATTAGTTTGGGCCATGATGAGACCGACATCCCCGATATTGAATCCCCAATGAATTTTTTTAAACAAGCTAACTCCCAAACGGATATTCCCTTAGTGAAATTACATGGTTCTAAGCTCAAATTGATATCAATGCCCAAATTTGGCTACAAGGATGACAATTGACTTCGCCGCCCCTTTTTGTCTATCTTGACCTGAATGGTCATTAGTCTTGATTGATCAGGGATCGAATACCGTTTGTTAATCATCAAATGTTCCA
>ONZA01012840.1:5562-22592 GCA_900322205.1 Kewa caespitosa | reverse complement strand
TAAGTTGATGAGGTGATTTAGTTTGATTATAATTTTATTAGACCTTTTTTCAAATATATATTGAAGATAAATAGTTTATTTCATAAATCAAATTTGTTTTTTTTTTTTTCGTGCATTGCACGGGCTTTAAACTAGTATACTTGTTAAATACATACTTGTATTCTTACCTTTATGTTCTTGTATCGTTGTCAAAAAAAAAAAAAAGAAAAAAAAAATAATACTTGTATTCATTTTTTTTTTGAATCAATACTTGTATTCATATACCCTTCCTAACTACCAATCTAGAAATTGTTGGGGCAGTATTTGCAAATTGCCAGAACTGAGAGTAGGTGTTGTCTTTCTACATTGATCAAAGACCATCTTCTACACTAAAATGCGCTGAAGGTACATGCGCACAAAAGCAAACATCTCCTCAACGTCAACCCCTCTGTCTTCATTTCTGCAAAAAATTTCTCCAATTTTTTTTTGAACCCTAAAATTTTTTCTTTGATAGAACTTGTGATTTTGTCGTGTATTATCCAAATCACATCACTTTTCCTCAAATCCCTGCTATTTCTGTACGTGGGTCGTTGTTCAATTTTGTTGGGTATCATTAGTTTTCTGTAAATCCAGATCAAACCCCAGAAAAATAACACAAGAGAACCATATTAGGTGTGTTTTTTTTTGTTTGATGAATTTTGAAGTTGATTTCCGTGATTTGAGCCCTTTTCTATTGTGGGTTTGTTGATTTTTGAGGAATTTGAGTCCAAATTCCAGTTGGGTATTTGAAAAGGTTGGACCTTTAGAGGGGTTGATTGAAATTTGAGTCCAAATTTGAGTTGGGTAATTGGAAAGATTGGACCTTTTGGTTGTATGTTTGTTTGTTGGTTGTTGTTGATCAAGAGGGTTTTTGATTGAGGTAAACAAATAGGGTGTGAGTATGGATTCAAGCAGAAGAGCAGTGGAATCATACTGGAGGTCTCGGATGATCGACGCGGCGACTTCAGATGAAGATAAAGTCACCCCAGTTTACAAATTGGAAGAGATTTGTGAGCTCCTTAGAACTTCCCCGGCTGGTATTGTCAAGGAAGTATCTGAATTTGTCTTGAAAAGGCTTGATCACAAGAGCCCCATTGTTAAGCAGAAGGTATAATTTGAACTCTATGTGTTATTTGTTTCTTGTGATTTTGATGTATATATATGCACATGATCATGTTTCTGAGGCACTGAGATAGATCTGCTTCAAGCTGACTTTCTGTTAGTATTGTAAGTTTATGTGAGGTTTTGGTTGAGTGTTGGATAAGTGAATTGTGATCTTTGATTGAGTGTGAATGTTTTTGAGTTAGTTGATCTCTGGTGTAAGGAACTTAATGTGTTCCTTGTCATGTATGTGATTTAGAGCATGGATAACAAGTTGAGCTGGTTAACTTGATGATTAAATTTATTACTGAATCAAGATGTGGTATATGGGCTTAAAACGTAGTCCATACATGTTTTTTTGGTTGATTTGCATAACTTTCTGTTTGGTGATTATTTTCTGTTCTGATATTGTTCTACAGGCTCTAAGGCTAATCAAGTATTCAGTTGGAAAGTCAGGTGCAGAGTTCAGGAGAGAAATGCAAAGGCACTCAGTGGCTGTGAAGCAGCTACTGCATTACAAAGGTCTACCTGATCCGTTAAAGGGGGATGCATTGAACAAAGCTGTGAGGGAAATGGCTCAAGATGCTCTTTCTGCGATATTCTCAATGGATGACAACAAGCCATCTTCGACTGAAGTTACCCACAGGAGAATGGAAGGGTTTGGGAATACGAATTTTGTGATGCCAACTGAAGAGAAGAAGTCGTTTATTAGTGAGGTAGTTGGTCTAGGGAGTGCCTCTATTAAACAAGGGTTGAGTAACTTAGCGCAAGCCCATTCATTCAAAAAGAACGATACTGGAAGTTATAGGGGTCCAGTATTGCAGAGATCATTGACCAATGAATCAGACTATGCAGACAGGTATGAAAAGATGGAATCTCATGGTGGTTCTCATGGAAGCTCAGGTATGCCAAGAAATGTGACGTCTGGAACTTGGGGACCAGATTCAACAATGGGTAATGCTGAAGCGATCAATGGGGATACAAATTCAAGTTATAATGGCAGTAAGACCAGAGAGGAGAGGCTTCTAGAGACGATTGTGACAGCTGGTGGAGTACGGTTGCAGCCTACTCGAGATGTCCTACAAGCCTTCTTAATGGAAGCTGCTAAGATGGATGCATTGGCTCTATGTCGTGCGCTTGAGATGAAACTCCAGTCTCCTCATTGGCAGGTATGAACTTTAACCATGTATTTATTTATTTATTTATCTGTTCCACAGGATTTGTTTGCATTTGGAGATGTTGTCTAATTCATAATGTAGATCGATATCGACTCGCTTTTTTTATTCTATTTTTTCGCTTGGTGACAGTGCTCTTGCAAAAGTGTTCTTAAGCTATCTTAGCAGTTAGGAGCGCTTTGATTCTTTGTATCGATCTCCTTTCCTGTCAATTTATACACTCTTCATAATTAGTTATCACACAAGGTCAACCCTTTAAATTACGTTGATGTATTCTTATCAATACATGCTTTGATTATAATCCTCTTGGTGTGCGTCATACTTTATCACTTTGCTCTCTCTCCCTGAAAGCGAGGGATAATATTGAGCATGCATTCACACATTCATTTTGGAAATGCGAACATAGTAAGGCCCTGTTCTTTTGGACTTACTTCAGTTCGATTCGATTCAATTCAATTCGCCTAAGCTCCAAAAATTAAAGGCTTTGTAGTGCTTAGCTCTGGAATGTGTTTACAATAATTCATATGTCACTAGAAAGATCTTGATATGTACTTTCACGGGGATCTAATAACAAAGAGGTTTTGATGAGTTATAGAAGGTTAGATGTTAAATATAAAAAAGTTAAGGAGTTCAGTCTAGTCTAGTCTAGTCTAGTCCAGTCCGATAGAACACCCTTTAAGTGATAGAACTGATTCCGTATGGAGGAAGGGAGTATTATGATATATTGATCCATGTGGTTGCGAATCTTTCCGTAACTGGGTCGAAGAGGTATTATACCTTTAGTTGAGATAGGTTTAGGGGGGTTTGGTCTAAGTTTGCTGGTTAAGCTTAGCACTTCCTTGTGTGTGTGTGAGGCAGGTGGGTGGGTGGGTGCAAGTGCAAGTGTTTATATGCCTACATGTTCAACATGTAGGTGCAAGTCTAAGTGTTCACATGCCTGCTTGTGCTTTTGTCGACATGTTCTTCACAATTATGGTTTTCTTACACTGTAGTGCTGTCAAGGGACTCTATTTCATCTGGAGTTTAATGGATATTTTACCTCTGTCAGGTTCGTATGAGAGCAGTTTGTGTCCTTGAAGCAATTTTGAGAAAGAAGGATGATGATCAGTTTGCTGTTATCACTTCTTACTTTGGTGAAAACATAGACATTTTGATCAAATGTTCAGAGTCTCCTCAAGCATCTTTGAGAGAGAAGTCAAATAGAGTAAGTTTCATGGCTTCAAATTTCTTTGGTTCAAGTTTTTTGTTGTTTTGTTATTTCTTTTTTCTTGTTTTTCCTCTTCCTGTTATGTCAGAAAATGATTTAGCAAATTATTTTTATTAAAAAGGTTTTTATTCCTGCACATTTTTTGCCATCTCTTTACATAATCACAGTCTATCAAGTACCTCAATGACATTCAAGAGGATGTGTGCATGACAGCTTCCTATGCAAACAATCTTTATTAGATCCACTATTGACTCGAAAGTCCATTTTGGCTTCTTAGGTCTATTATTTTATGATGGCACAAATAACATGACGACTTTCTGTGTTGAACTGTTATTGTGTCAATTATTTAAGAGCTCTAATTAGATGACCCAATTGGGTCAAAAGCTATGTGACCCAATCTTTCTAATACAAGGTAGTGACTAAACTACCCTCCTATAAATATCAATAATAACCTGGACCCGCTCTATTCCTTCCCCAAATCCCCACCACAGTCCTATTTCTCCCTCCCCTTCCCTCTCTACCCAATACCCACTAACAAAAACTACCGTGTAAACTGGCATCGCCTCCATCATCCTCACGTCGCCATCACCTCCATCACCCTCACGCTGCCGTCACCACCACCCCTAACTCGCCTCCATCACCAACGCCAATGCCTCTCTCCCGTTGCCTCCATTAGCAACACCACTATTCACCGCCGCCGCCACCGTCTCCAACACCCTCGTCTTCCTCCTCAATGAACGTCACACTCCGCCACAAAGGATCTCCTTCTCTCATCACCCTCCCCTCTACTCCAACGCTTTCTCCTTTTGCGGCGGCGACTTATGTGGGACCCACGACAAGTATATAGAGTGAGAATGAAGAGGCTAACAAATGTCTTTTTCTACATTGTGGTGCTGGGGTGTCTATTTAATGTGTTTTCTCTTTTGCTAAAATGAGTATGTGTTCGTTAGTTGATGAGCATAGACATCCTGCTCAATGTTCAGTTCAATAACAAATGTACATAGTGGTTTAAATCGATGAGTATGTTGTTTAAGGGAAATGAGTAGCTCATTATTGACCAATGACCATATATAATTTCAAACAATTGAGCATACAGGTGATAATGTAATTTCATTTTGAATGCTCATTATTTTGTCAAAATTTTCTCACTTGGTGTTTTCTAGATGCTCATTATAATAACTTGAGTTGATATACAAAATGATCATCACGGCTATTATAACTTAAATCCAATAGCCATTAGCCATTACCATGATTGTAAATGCTCATTGGATCGTAAGTCTATGCTCATTTTAAGTTTTCCTATGTATTAATTATTCTTACGTAAAAAAAAAAATCCGGCAAGGATTGCTGATCATGGGAAGTCGGTGGTCGGCGGCAGTGAGGGTTGGTGGTCGGAGGTGAAGGGTGGCTGTTGTTTTGGTAAATGGTAAATGGCTAAATGCTGATAAGGGGAAGCTATTAAGAATATTAGGAGGGGCATGATTGTCACTTAAAAATAAAGGGCTGAGATTTAATGGAATTCAATGGCTAAGATGAATGTCAGAGATTGGGTCACTTTCTTTTTGACCCAACTGGGTCATGCAAATCGTGGGGATTATTTAATTCGGTTTGCTGCATGCCTGGGCAGTTAGCTATCTATCTTTCGTAGTAGTTGCATGGAGTATCTTTTCATTTTAGTATATTCTTAGTATTCTCTGATGTTGTGGTTCGTGTTGAAATTTTGCAAGTCAAAGTGTGTGTTACGAATAATCGTGGTCAACAATAGCTTTGACGCATGATGTGTATACTAATTTTATACTGCTGATATTGGTTTAGTACACTGTGTCCATCATGTACCATAGTGAACTTGATTAATTACAACACCTGTACTTGTTTAACTTGGTACTTCGGATATAGTAATTATCTCCGTGATGGTTACTCTTTGGGTGCAATTAGGAGAACGCATGTTTTAACTTTGGGGGGTTGACATCCATTGGATCTTATGAGTGACAGGTCTTAGGTCTCTTGGGTGGAGGCCAGACTGGAAATGCATCAGAAAATCCCCCAAAAGCCGAGAGACCAGTGATTGAGATGCCTGACTTGATCGATACCGGAGATAATGATTTGCTTGGAGGAACCGTAGATCCCAATGAAAGACAAAATGATCAACAGGTTGCCAACAAGTCATCAATGGTCTCCCCATTAATTGATGATTTATTCAGTGATGGCGGCCTAAGTACCAGTGAACAAAGAACCGATGATGACCCATTTGCTGACGTTTCTTTCCACACTGGTGAGAATAGAGATCAGGGAGCTGACCTCTTTGCTGGGATGACTGTTGGAGAAAACTCTAGTGCTTCTGGTCATGTGCCAATTTCTGGTGGTACAGATCCTTTTGATATCTTTGGCTCTTCAGAACCTCTTCAGAAACAAGAGAGTCGTGGATATGATGTTAACAATCTGATGGCTGGTCTGTCCATTAGTGAAAATGGCTCGACGATGAAAGAAACTGACCCTGCAGCATTGCCTGAGTCACTATTTTTGGATTCAAACTCAAACTCAAAGCCTGGTTCTCAAGTTCTAAATGATTCTCTAACTGGTGGACTTGATTCCCAAAGAGCTAGTGTTGGTGCAAATGTCACATATCCAATGGGTGCTATTCCATACAATATTCCTCCTGGGATATTGTTAAATCAGTTTTATGCTTCACAGCCCGTTAATTATGGTGCAATGAGTGGGTTGCTTGCCCAGCAGCAGTTCATGGCAGCAGCAATGGCAAATTTTCAATCCTTCGGCAGCTTGAATTCACAAAATGCTAGCGTTGCTGGTAATGCTGGTGGAACCTTGGGAGGAAATGATTCTGCTCTTCCTGATATATTTAACGCAAACTTGCCGACTCAAACATCCACCGTCATGATGAATGCTTCAAAGAAGGAAGAGACGAAAGCTTTCGATTTTATATCGGTAAGAATAAAGATGTTCCCACTTTAATGTCCCCATCTTTTCCTTACAAAATAAAATCTGGAATTTTATGTGTATATATTTAGCTGAAGGGCTTTCAATATTCTGTTTGGAAGATATAAAATAGTAGGTGATGTGTTATGGTTAATCAAGCACATTATGAATAGGCGAAGTGGTGTTTTACTTACTGGGTTCCTTTCTGTAATTGGGAAATCAAATGGTGTGCCCTGTTAGATGGAGGATTTTCATTCTTCTATTTCAATCTTAAGTGTGTGACTAGTTTCATTATTTCTTTCAAGAGTTTATGTTTGCAACCAACATTGTACATAATTTTCTTCAAGGTATTTGAGATGTAAGAGTTGTGATAAGTGACGTGGCAACATACTTGCATCTCTTTTCTCGAGCTTGAATGCGCGACTGGTGTTGCTCCATGTGATAATGGAAGATACATTCCTATTCTGTCTGGTAGTGGATCATCGTTAGTTTGCTTCGATTTCTTGTTTATTTCTGTTTTGGTCCCTCTGTATTGTCTACAGTTAGCAACCATCTAGTGTAGTCCTGCCATTAGCAGGTGCACAGGTTGAGATGCATAGCCTTACGACTAGCGTTTTATTGTTGATGAGATCTACTCAATTGTATTTGATTTATTATATCACAAAGGCTGTGCCATCTTGGAATTGGAGAATTATTTGAGCAGTGACGTACTTATTTGATGGTGAATATTTATGTTTGTTGCTTTTGGTCTTTAAAGCAACATCTTCATCCATTGATGTGAGAACTGTTACCTTTGACGAAGACTGTTCTGTGACCTCTAGCATGTAAGAATTTAGTAAAGAACTGGCAGTAGGAAGGAGTTAAATGTTAGCGATATGAAAATGCACATAATTTGGAGCATTTACAAGTATATGTGAGGTTCAATGTTTTGGGGACAAGATAGAGTTGGTCAAAGTATCTATGTGCCCCGTGAGCTCAGAGATCCCCCTGGTACTTCCCTAAAGCTCTTTTGTTGTGTACGTGGTATTCCCCATTTCCTTGGTATAAATTTTGAACAAGTTGTTTCGACTTTCGGGCCTCATTTGAGAAAGGAAAAGAAAATTAGGTCTTGGTTGTCGACTTGTCATATATGAAGACTTGTCGTATATGAATGTTCTATTGTGTTCCTTGTGTATCTACTTTCATTTCTGTTGCTTTGTCCACTCAATAACACAGTTGTTTGAGTGCTTGACAAAACTATATTTAGATTTTACTGTAAGTTCTGAGGAACTTTACTCTGTGTTGAAAAATAAGTGTGTATTTTTTACAGGATCATCTGGCAGCATCTCGTGATCCGAAGAGGGTGATTTAGCATGGTGATGCAGAGGGGAAGATGTAAACTCAAATCCATGACAGGTTGGTGCAAACGTGAACAATTCTTTAAAGGGGATGAGATAATTCTTTTGGCAATAATGGGATGATGAGATACACTGAGACATTGAGTTTCTCTCTCTTATTACTTTTTGTTCCGTGTGACATGTTGTAGTCGTCGACACTCCTTAAAAAAAGGAGTAGCGTGAAATGTTTCCCGGCTTTGTGCAGATTGTGTAAGTTGTTAGGAGGGGTGAGGGTATGTTGTGCAGTTAGCCTTTTCTTTTTTTGCATACTTCCATTCCTCGTTCTCTTTTCATTTGTTATAGTTTTATGCTAGCTTCGACAGTTGATATATTTTCTTCCTTGGACTGAAGTCACATACACTGCTTACCTACACATTGATACTTTCTTCCCCTTATCATATATAATAATAAATGTTTCCGGAACGATTCTGGAATGAGAAGCGCATTGCTTGTACACTTCTTGATTCATTGAACTTTAGATGTTTGCTTATATTTATTTTTTCTTGGGGCAGCAGTGAAACCAGAATTCCTCAGTTTTATGTTTCCACCATTCAGGATTCTGGATTTCAACTTTGTCATTAGGATAGTAGGATTTCTGATCAGATGGCAATTAGAACAGACTCTCTTGACTGTTAACGTTATCTGCTCTCTAGCATTTGGAGTTTTACGGACACTAGTGTCCTTCGACCGTGGATCTGGGTCCTTGGATGCGTAAGGTCTATGCCACCGCACTAGTTGGCTTCTGAGATTTGCTAGTTCTGATGGGTGTTTTTCAGAGGAGCTGTTTCTCGGACATCATTCTCTTTCCTGTCTCTCTATTTCAGGATCTGGTTGCAGTTCTCGTTTCTGGTTGTATTGGCTCAACTCGCTACCGCCTTGTTTCTCTATTTAATCGTTGTTGCTGCAGCATGGATTGCCAAATGTTGGTGGTGTTCTTTCTATTATTGGTGCTCTGTTTGGCGGCTACCAAATCTTTGGTTCTGTAGAAATTGGTTGAAACTACTCCTTATTTTGTTTGATCAGTTGAAGTTTACTATCCGAAGGAATACACTATACTTGTAGATTTTGAGTGTATTAACGTTCAAATATATGTCGAAGAAGACAACAAATAACCAGACAAGCCTACGGTTAATTTTGTAGTTTCCATTCGAGGTTTCCAACATATATAGATCATCAAGTGCATAAGGTTGGAAGGAACAAAGCGGCCAAGCCTAAACCAGATCATTGCAACTTAACGTGGAAGTTGACAGAGGATATAACATACTGTTATCCTAAATTCAAAATTCCTCAATTCAATTCAGGCGTCACATTCACTAATTTGTAAATCAACGAAATACCAGTGCCACCATGCAAATGCTATAAACACATTCAAGGAACCCTAGACGATCAATGGAAAGCACAGCGGGAATCTCGTGGTGGGGAAGAAGAGTTCGAGACGCTTCTATCATACAACCATCTTTTACTGTTACCTGCAGACCTCGTCTCTTCTCTCTCACCTCTTGCCTTCAAATAAAATGGCAAACAGCTCAATGTTCGAGAGGAGTAGTAATGGTTAGGCCAATTCAATGAAAAGGGTACTGATGTCGATGGATACAAAATTCATAATTTTGAGGGGAAGAGACAAGGCGACGAGTAATTAAAACGGAGGGAGCTGTTTGTTTCAAAGAAAGTATGGCGCACTGACTCCAAACAGGAATCAACTATCTTGGCCCGACTGTAAACTTCAGTTTCTTGTTTCACTGTCCAGGCCTTTCAGGCTCAAATCCCTGCAACCTTGAGCAGAGCAATCATCCGTACAGAGTTTATCAGTTGTGCTGCTTATATAACATGGCAACACAGTATGCCAGTGAGTCCACCTCAATTAGAAACTTCAATGGACAATCCAAGAGACATCAACCTTGCATGATTCCCCAGCAACGACAAGTCTCAATCATTAATCATTTTATTATCACCCTTCCTCTCATGAGCTTCTTTTTCATATTCCTTGCCAAATCCGAGCTCTGACATGTCTTGCTTTGCCATTAAGTTCCTGCAAAACCAAGAGTAAATTCACCAGATCCATCATTTCCATACTAAAAACCATAGCACCCTAAACAGACTTGAAAAGGGGAAAGGACAGAGAGAGCAAACAGGGAGGAGATAAGCCAGCCAACTCACTTCTCCATGCGGCATTGCAAATATTTCTTTGAGAACTGTCTACATGTTTCTGATTTATGGCCTGCGGTTTTTAGACAATTGAGGTACTCTTTCTTCTCCTGCAATGGACCCGCAAACATAAACCAAGGTGTTTTGAAATAAGAAAGCTGTGTCAATTATATAAGGATACAATCAAACAAAATACACCTTTAGAAGGAGGGACTTGAACGGAAAGGTTAATAGAATACTACCACATCACATTCATGCATATGATCCAATGGGAAGACTCCTTTCTCTGGTGGCACTGGTCTTGAACCTCTTGTCCCGCCAAATGCACCACCTGTGAAATAATCATATAGTATTGTCTAAGAAATGAAGAAATTTGAACCTACCCCTTCCAAGAGAAAAAGAAAAGGGAAAACAGAAACAATTCTTAATTTGAGTGCAAAAAACAAAAATTAAGCAAGTTCAATTATCTTCCTCTGCTCCACAGGTTAGATAATGTTAGCAAGGTTCAAAGCAGTGATGATACGCAGAACATGCAAACAGTTGACGTTTCATGGTGACCGAGTTTGGAAATACAGCATCTACCTCATGGCATATGTTGCTTTCTTCAGTGCACCCCCAACTTTCAAAAATAACAAAAAAAGGAGTCAAAAAACAAAGCAGAAAGACTGTGCTCACCATGTCTTACATACAGGACCATATGTTCCCTGATCCCTTCTCATGGCATCAAGTAGATTCCACATTCACCACTAGTATCAATTCAAAGGTAAGATAGTGAAGGATTACTCAAGTAGTAGTAATGTGCTAACCACAAGAGCACATTCGACACTTGTGATACGGTTGCACAGACCAAGAATGTTCTAGTCTCACGACATCAGTTAAGGGAAAGATGGTGGACAAACTTCCTAATTGATAGGAGAAGATAAGGAAAATACTCTCTGAAGTCATCTCACCGTTTAATACAAAATAAACTGCAACAGCTAAAGTAGGCCAGCTTAGCGCACTCATCTTGGTTAAAAACAACAAATGGCTGCATGTGTAAAGACATTCACCTTTGTTTTATAGTTTGGTGACTTGACATGTCATTGATTTCAGCAACATTTCCTTGCAGAAGCTTCCCTAATCATCAAAAATTGACATTACCTAATAGTTGTTTTTTGGAAGTCGGGATTGAAAAGATCCTAACGAAAGCTCAATCATCAAAAACATTGTTCTGGCCACCGACTCAATTTCTGCTACATACAGATGATGCAAACGGGTTTATCGAATTGGGACTGATCAGGCCTTTTTTCACCTTATGAGAGCCCCCATTAAGTATGAGCACATAAATCACAATCTCTCCAAGACACCATCTTCTGACACTCAGTTTTAGCCTTTGCATTTGAGCAAGAAAAGAACACCAATTGAGAAAAATCTTGTCCGTAAAAGTCTTAACCACACAAAAGATGGTAACAGTACATGGCTGTTCGTAATAGACATTTGGGTTTGGCCATTTATCCAGGTTCTCCAAGTTCACTAGGGATTTATGATTCGGATGATCCGGAAGGTCCACGAAGACCATTCACTAAGCTAAGAGATAGAAAAGCTAGCAAAACGACAGACATATTAGTTGTTACAGAAAGCTCAATGAGCGAAATATTGTTGGTAAACGGCTGTCAAGGCAGTTAGTCACCCATTAATTGCCTCCATTAGTTCTGTATTGTCCCCATGAGACCCTCAACAAATAAAAGTTCATAAGAACAACCTTCACCTTGGACCCAAATTTCGTGACTCATAGCCTTCGCATATGGACATCCAAAGAGTGGTTTCGGGGGACCAGTTGAAATACGAGTTAATAACTAAGGAGACAATTCGGGAAGTTAAAATTTGAAAGCATGTCTAAAAGATTCCGATACAGAGAAAAGACCCCTATTTGGAGAAACTGTTTGGTCATGGAGTCTCAAACACATGAAGGAATATAATCCATTTGTGGTTGTCCAAAGCTATTGTAGACTCATTATACGATTGTAGTGGGCCTTATTTGACCTTATGAGCGTCCCTCTACATTATTAGCTCATATTCAGAATCTTCATCGTGGGACCCAATCTTCATGACTTATAGCCTTTGGATTTGGCCATAATTTTGGAATGTGGAAGGCCAATTGGGATTTTTGATATGCATCACTGAGAAGGTCCAAGATGACTATTGAGGAAGTTTCAGATGTAAGTAAAACATGTCAGAGAAACCCCAAATGCTAGATGTACTGGTTGGTGCAAAGTGCTTAATAGGCAAGATGATGTTGTTTGTGACGGTTTGTCCAAGGGTGTTGGGGACACATTAAGGGACTCTGTTAACCTTATAATTATATAATCCTGCGAGAGCCTCCGTAAAGAAAGAGTTCACAAACAAAACCTTCATCCCGGACCTCATTCACTCTGTTTCAGTTCTCAACCAACTTGGCCTAGTATATTGAAAGGCATTAAGCCCATTGGAAGCTACGACAAACGGAAAAAAAAAGTCATAGTCTATCAAATGAGTTCAAAAGTAAATTCTCCCAAACTAAAGTGCCAGAGCGGCATCCTGTGTGTCGGGTGATCCTTGACTCAACCATTTTACTGTATGCTTGCACCTGACTAT
Source organism: Kewa caespitosa (assembly GCA_900322205.1). Lineage (NCBI taxonomy): Eukaryota > Viridiplantae > Streptophyta > Magnoliopsida > Caryophyllales > Kewaceae > Kewa > Kewa caespitosa. The sequence goes on along the minus strand of ONZA01012840.1, from coordinate 10,023 downwards.
TCCCATAGCAATTATGACATTAAGGCACTTCATTATCTGTTTAGCAATGAAAATCAATAAGGGGTTGGAAGTTTTGTAACTAAAAAACTTGGGGCCACTACACCTCTATGCATGTGGTATTGGTTCCACAATAGCAGGTTTGCAACAGTCTTCACTCTGGTGTTTTCATCATGTACCCAATTGCAGGAGACTGGAGACAACATTCTCAGTTGTTTCTTCATACATACCCGTCATATCCAACGTATCATCATCTCATATTAGGCTCGGTTATTCAGATTCTCTTACAGAGAAATCAAACCAAACCCCCCAGTTACAACCAAAGCCTACTTATCATCACCTAAACAACATTCCATCATACAAATGACCCACAAAAACCCAACTTCAAGATTTCCACTTTCAAGAAATGGGTGTGTAAAAATCTATACTTTCGTATACGAAAAACTCGTATACAACTCAATCAAAGTGCTGCAACGAAACAGGACCAATACACACAACCCACCCAAATGGGAACTTGCTTGATCTTCACGTAGAAAGCTCAAAAAACAGGAATTGGGTTTGAAATTTCCTCTCTTCTAATCTCACTAATTCAGTCAGGCATTACATCAAACACCTGGTAGGCATCAAACTATTTTATTTGGACACTCACGATGCCGTACAACACACACACACATACATACATGATCATCTTATACACAAACCCCATCTAAGTCACACATATAAATAGCATAATAATGTTGAAGAAATTAAAGACGGAATTAACAAATCTAGCGTGATAATTACCTGCACTCATTTTGGGTATTTGAATGAAGAAACGTCCTTCTCACAGTTTGGGCCGATTTAGAATAGTTTGGATCGGATGGGTTTGTTAGCTCTGAGTCTTATTTTGGGTTACATTCGAATTCGGTTCAGTTCGAATTATTTTTCCATTTGTATCTTTTGTAGGAAACGAATAATTGTGTGTATCGGTTGTTATTTAAAGTTGCGTCGATTGACCTTGGATTGGTTTGGAGTACCATAATAATTGGGTCAATATTGTAATTTGAATTTTTTTTTTAGAATTATTATTACCAGATTTTGGTCTTATTACATGCAGGTTATGCAATCAATTTCAATTCGATTTAGTTTAACAATATAGTTTTCTCTCAAAAAGATAGCATTATTCAATTTAATTAATTTAAATTTAATTCAACCGTTAATAATTCTACTGAAAAGAACGTGACTTTGTTTCCTCCACCCTTTTATTTATAAGATCATTATGATGGGCGAATCACCTTTGACGATAAAGTGTGAACTCCTAGTGTTTTAGTAAAGTCTTACATTATTTGATTTTACGGTAGAGTAAATTAGAGGTGATAAGTCATTCCTTTTATTCAAAATTTTGTGCCAGCCTTTCATCTTCAGCCCCAAATTGAATCGGGGTTGGGGAGAGGGGCAACTAACAAAGTTGCTAAACTCACAAATACCATGCAAAATAAGCTTTTCAAGGCCAAGAAGTATAGTTACAATGTTCATTGGCCTAAATTTATCCAGATTTTTCTTATGCATGAAAAATATTTGCTGCTGCTGCTGCAGGATCTCATTGGTTTCCACTTTCCACTAAAACCAACAGCTTCTTCGCTTTATTTGCAGCCCTTGCTTTGACTGTTAAGCTTCCTATCTGTATACATTATGTACATATACAATCTGAAGTGTTGATTAGTATGCTTATATGGTATGCTAAGGTGATGAAACTGCACAAATTCCTGCCTTCTGCTAGTAAGTTCAGCGATTCTACAACGGTGTATTGCAACTTGTAACTACAGAACCAGAAGAGCAACGCCTTGGTTGTGCGATCTTGGGGGAAGATTGTCTCGAAGAGCTTGGCTGTTGAACTACAATGAGCCCAGAATTCCTCGAGGTTTTTCCGTGAGGCAGAGAAGTTGGCTACAGGAAAATTCAAAAGCAAGCGAGCGTGAGACTATTAACTAGACAGAACATGAAATGTGAATGAATTGATCGTATCTTATCAGATACCAATGCTATCACTCTCTTCCTCTTCTCCTACCTAAGAGTGTTTCTATAGTAAAAATCCCGGGAAAAAGAACTGTTACGACGCAGTCAATCATGACTTACCACCCCAATGTGCCATTCATGATGACAAAAACTTTTGAAGGCCGCAGCATCCATCTCCTGCATGAGAACATTGTGAGTATAAGTTTCTAAAGCTTCAAGCTATGGTGATGGACCATCTAAGTGTAATGTGCCCTTTTGAGCTAGGTCTAGGAGCAAAGAGCTTACAACGCTGTAGATTGGAGGTACCATGTGTCCTCCCTTGGATTTCTCAGTCGGCATTACAGAAAACCTTGGTGCCAAATCTTGTGACCGGAAAGTCCACCTGCACAAGAAATTAGAAAAAAATCACCCAAACCAGCCAGCAAATTGATCAGATGAAAAGGTGATCATCTAAGTTTTCTTTTATAAACACGTACAATAGTCCATTAGTGCATCATTGAAATAAGTATAATTGTTGATACCCTATATATAAGAATATGCAAAATTGTGCCCATTCTCGAACCAACAACCGAATCCAGTAAGTTTCCAAGGAATCATCCACGTTAATGTATATCTGAGAATACAGAAATACAAAAAATCTCAGTTGCTTCACACATCGAGACTAAAAACTGTATGTATCATAGGTAGGTAGGAGGGGAACACGAATGTATACCGCTGCTTCTACTAAAGCTACAAGCTGCATTGCAACCCGAAATTTCCTGTTTGAAGCAAAAGAGAAAGCAGCAAACAGACATCAGAAAGAATTCCAGCACACAGCAGAATTACTTTGACGATAGGCAACCTGTTGAAGACATGCTTCGAAAAACTAGAATTTAGAGATGTAAGCTCAACATTGTCAAAGCCTCATATTTCCTAGAAAAGTGTAAACTGGAGCAGAAAATAAATCATCTGTGATCTAGAGAACTCTCCCCAAGTCAGTGATGAAATTCTGAATCGAAACCCACTAATAGCATGTGTTTGAGTTGTCCTCTAATAGTCTAATTTCAAAATTCAGGCTCCCTCTCGAGAGTTTTGCTACTTACCACCACGTTACAGCCCCCATCATACAATATTTTCACTCATTATCAATTACTCCAGCGTTGTTAGAATTTCGACACAAGGGTATTATAAGCCAACGTACTTGAACATGACATATTTTGAATGGACCGCTTCATGCATTGCCTGAATGTCATCATCTTCTATAACAGTCAGCTGCTCCCTTAGAGACAACAAATTCTGAGATATGTGGTGGAAAATCACAGAGAATGATATAAAATAGTTGAGCAGCAAAAGGGCCTGAGTCACAGAAAGTCGTTCCGAAAATTCACTGTTAGAAACATCATATAAAACAAGGCCTAGTCAAATCAGTGAGAATGTGATTACTTACAGTGAAATAAGGCACCGAAGCCCTGTAACCAACGAGAGTCAAGTAGAATATACACCCAAGTGCAGCTGTGGTGCGCCGTTCATGGATTGATAGATGTTCACACATGATGCAGTAACCGTGAGCAATGAGCAGAAAGGACACAAAAGAAGCTGTCTGAAAGAGGACTCCAGTAATGTAAATCCCAAAAGACATCCATAGCGAGCATACTTGGGAATAAAAGCAAGAATACCTGTAGAGAAATAAGGCTCTAAAATCAGAAGCTTTTTGGGTTATGGGAAACAAGTGGCATTTCAATACTTCAGATAGGAGTTTGGAAATGACAACATGAAGTTGTTCCCTAGGTAGTGGTAAACGAGAACGAGGAGTCATCATATATAGTTTATGTTACAGATTTACCATATAAGAACCCATATTGTTATGATCATGTAGTCATTTGCAGAAGCAAAGGCTTACTCCGAAATACAAATCTGTCAACGATGAGCGTCAATTACATTAATATCTCAATTGCTAGAAATGAAGAGCTCAAGTTTCGACACCATTCTTGCTAATCACTACAGTAACAATTTGATCACCTCAGGCTTAAACTGAAAGCCTGAGGGTCAAACTCATTTCTTTGTCATGGTCATGTACATATACTGAATCAAGCAGAAACTGTTATCTCGGCCATATCAGCACAAGAAGCCAATAAAATCCACCAAAATGAGGATTTTCTAATTTCTGTAAGCAAATATGCGCAATAGAGTCTCTAAAGAGAAGTAGAGAACAAAGCGTTCATGTTGCTTCCGTCTGACAACAAAGTCATCCCAAGCATTATTAGCACACAACATATATACCGTCTCAGAATCTGAAGCCTACAATACTTGCCATCAGCTGAGTCTAAACACTGCTCTTTCATAATCAGGACTAGTATTTCCTAAATGAGTAACCTTGTGAAAATGAGAAAAATCCATAACCAAGGCCGTGTCTAGACACTTGCGGGCCTAGGCGAACTTACTCATATCTAACTTTTATAGCTTAACCGATGAAGTTTTGGCCTAGAAGTT
>ONZA01012825.1:73231-84327 GCA_900322205.1 Kewa caespitosa | reverse complement strand
TAACCCATTTTTCAAATTGACCCAAATANNNNATAAGTGAAAACCCAAAACACGTCTCTCCAGCCCGACCCAATTCGACCCGAACTCAATATTTATCAAAAAACTAATTTAAATTTATTATCCGAAACCAAAATGACCCGACCCAACATGTCCATTTGCTAACAAAATCTTAACAAGAAGTTAAGTATAGGCTGCTATCTGAATGAGCAGATTGATTGTTTCCCTTTGCTCCAACCCAGAGAACCAATCCTAGGCCATAGAATCAAAGAGAAATGGGAGAGGAAAGGGTGAAAGAAGAGGCGTTGCGGATAATTGGGATGTTTGAGGTTCTTCCCAGTTTGGTTGTCTTTGATCTTGATTACACTCTTTGGCCTTTCTACTGGTACATTTCTTTCCCATTTTCATTCTGTTCCCACATACCCACCATATAAATTTGGTATGTTGTTGTTTTCCAATATTCTGAATGACCCAGTAAGAAAAATCCTGTCTTTTCAGTCCCAATTGTTTGTTGGGTTTTGATTGGTAAAATTATGTGTCATGTGTTGCTGAAAGAGCTCTAGGGTTGTTTCCTGTATAATATTTGCTGTTTCAGTTGTGGCTTATCTGAAAGACTTGTTATTTGTAGTTATTATTTTGATGTATGTTATGATTGTAATTATATGGTTCTTCTGAAATAATGAAAAAATCTTGTATAAAACGTAGAGGTGAGTAGTCATACCTTTTACTCACAAATATACTCTTCCTTAGACCAAGATAAATGTATTGAGGACTAGTTTCCTTAGTTTTGTCGAACCGAAATAAAGATGAGAACTTTCGCCTCACCAAATGTGAGATTTCCTCAGGGCTCATTCAAATTCAGTTGTGTGATTTTGATGAATTAGCTTTCGAAATGACGAAGTTTTAGGGGATGGAGAGTAACATTTAACCTCAATGTGAAAGTGAGCAATGATTTGATGCTTGCTTATTTAGGAGTGGATAGAAGGTATTTCTTCCTTATGAGCATTCTGGGAGTGCATGAAGCTTCCCTCGGTGTTATTGATACTTCATCAGTTAGCCAAAAGCTCTCGAAGGCACCCTTAGGAGGTTTTGAAATGGCTGTGATCTTAGTTTCTTATTTAATTGAGTAAAGGTGAATAATCAGTTGCTATAAGGTTGTGTCCCTCAGAAATCCGAGGGAGTTGCAGAGCGTGCATAGCATACGTGGGTAGGCCTATACCTGAGTAATGGCAAGAAATTAGGTGTTAGCTGGCATCTTGTCAAGGAGTTCATTATCAGTTGCACCACCAGAGAAAAGGCTACCAGGTAATCTTTTCATATGATGATGTATAATTGAGGAGCTGTCATTGGATAATACAAAGCTATTGGTAGTCACATCTTTTGGTATTGTTTTTCCAACTTGAGGCATCTGAGGGTTGTGTAAGTTGCATATTGTTGGCATTGGATAATACAATCTTTCAACCGTACTCTCCTATTTCTCCATTAAAACGGGACATTTTAGAGGTGTAAGTAATCCATCTAAATAGCCAGTTTATGAGATCATATGTAGTTAAGAACTGTCGTTTTTACTCGACTTCTTTTGGTTATAGTCCTCAATAGAGCTCCCAGTGGAGAAGAATTTAAGATGCATAGGCGTGCAAGATGCCCCGAGGGAGGCAAAGCCTGCTTCTTAGTTCGGACCATGTTATTTATAGAAGACAGACATATGCAGCGAGAGTTTTGATTATTTGATTGTTTTTTAGTTTTTTTTTTTTTTTTTTTAAAAAAATTATCTGTTTCATCTGCTTTCTCTGGTGTAGATTGAATGAGGCTTAAATGATAGAGAAAGATGCAGCATTTACCAATAAGAATGTCAAGAGTACACAAACCCGTAATTTTAAATTACGACTTCTCAAGCAAGTAAAGATTGATTCGAGCTGTCTTGATTATGCAAATTAGTACTGTTTTCTGCTGCAAATTCATCTATCTGACTAAACAACATTTGCTTCATTTAAGAGTTATTCAGCTGTGTGTTATGCCCCTCCAATTCTCCTACAAAATTTTCCCTTCCCCCTTGTAAATTTACCTACAATGTCTACAGCATGTTTGGATGGTGATAGAGAAATAGTAATACAAAGAGGATATGCTGTATGGTAAATGATTTCACTGAATCACTAGTCGGATTTGTGATTTTTTATTCCTTTTCGATGATGGAAAGGCTTTACTCAAATTATGTAGTCAGCTCTGATAAAGATCTACCTGGACCCTTTTAGTGAATGCCGCTCCAAAAAGGAGATGCCATCATTGTATCCTCAGGCAAAAGGCGTCTTGTATGCATTGAAGGACAAGGGTATTAAGGTTGCTATTGCTTCTCGATCACCAACTCCTGACACCGCCAAGACATTTTTGAACAGGCTAGGAATTCAGTCGATGTTTGTTGCTCAGGTGAGACTAATGGAAATTCTTTTATTTCGTCCATCTTCAATATTGCCCTGACACAAACGATATTATTTAAAGTAATCCGCCATTATATGTGATTGATCATTCAGATTAAGTTCCTAACCTGGCATACATTTGGCTTGTAGACTGCTTTTGGTGATAACAGACCATAAGCAGGACGTTCCAGACAACTAATGCTGGGTTTTCTCTTCTTTTTTTTTAAAGGAGATTTTTTCTAGTCGGACGCACAAGACAGAGCACTTTGAAAGGATCCATAGAAGGACAAGTATTCCGTTCAAGGAAATGCTTTTCTTTGATGACGAGGACAGGAACATTAAAGCGGTAAATATCTGCATCATCTTATTGTTTGATCAATCTTAAAATTTCAGGATTAATCAAGAAACAGCTTTAATGTGAATGCAATTATCTCATCTGTCCGATGTTTTAAATGGTCTTCATCATTTTTATCTTCTCTTAGGCACTGTTCTGAAAGATGTATTGAACCGTTGCTGTTTGCAGGTTAAAAATATGGGTGTTACAAGCATTTTGGTCGGAAATGGGGTTAACTGCAAAGCATTTCAACAAGGGTTGATGGAATTTTCTCAAAATTCAAAAGCTTCTGCTAGAGAAGGATCCTCTGGAAAGAACAAGCATGAGTGACTAGAGAACAAACCCATACCTTGCAAGGAAAATGGAAACAGGACTAGAGGATAAGAAACGGGGCTTTTCTCTAGCAAATCACATTCTTTGACATCAATTGATGACATAATTCTGCCCTATTATTTTACAATGCCAAAGCAATACCTTTAATGTTTGTACTGTGCCAAATTGCTATGTAAATCCTTAAATTCTCGAAGAATTCCATATACTCAACTGAATATTTACCAGGAAATCATGTCTTTTAAAGCCGTAATAAGTCTTTCTTAGGCAAAAGTGGAGTCTCAGGATAGGAAATCATCATCATTATACAGTTAACTTACCCTCGATATCAATGTCAAATCAGTTGCAGAATAACAAACAGTGATATATGAAGCAGATGCAATGGATTGATGAAGCAGATCATGAGCAGAGTGGAGATGCATTTGCTGATGCTAGGCAAGTTTGGGCTTGAAACTCCTGGAAGTATACAAAGCAAAGAAGCTTAAGAAACAAACACTTCTCGCCTTCTCGGCAAGGTTTGACAGGTTAACAACTAAAAAGCATCTGAAAAAAGCAGGCTCTTCTCGAAAGAACAGAGCATAAGTGATATGAGAACAAACTCATCCCGTGTAAGAAAATGCTAAAGGGACATGAGAAGAGGACCAGGTTTGTAATCCTACAGCAACTGACAATGTTAATCCGTGACAGGATGATACTGCTGAATTAATTTGCTAGACCAACAAATTTGATTGCTACTCCTTGAAATTTCAACAATTTCACATACTCGATTTAACCTTTACCAGGAATACAGGTCTTTTTTTCTTGATTACCTTGAAAAAAAGAAAGAAAAGAAACGACAAAAAAAAAAAAAAAAAAAAAAATGGGTTATGCAGGTCTTCTGGTACTGTAGCAAGTCCAGCATCTAGATTACATGCAAACAAATTCTCAAGGCAAAGCAGAAAACCATACACATTACACAGTTACAACCTCATTATAACACTGCTACAGGATCAGAGGGCAGGGCACTGTTACATTGCATTTCTCACAGCACTACGTCAAACAACCTTAAGTATTTGTTACATCAAACTGTGGTATGAAAGAATAATACCAAGAAAAAAAAATCAGGTTAAATGTAGCTAATGATTAACCTCCCTCAATGGTGACCTATCAATGTTGGCTTCAACTCCCTTCATCAAGCGAGTGTGATTGGCATCCTTTTTGGTTGGAATACAAAGTTTATCTGATATAACATTTGGTGTAAATCTTGCATCTTTGTCCAGGTTCTGCAGCATTTGCCCCAACATGCGCTCAAGTTTGACGTCTTCTGCACAAAATCCACCAATGTGTTCGCAGAGTTCTTCAACATAAGCAAGCAGACTCTCTCTTTCTGAAGATAACCATCTGCTTTTGTCCGTTGCAGTTTCTCTCTCTTTCTCAAGATTCTCCACCAAATTTTTCAACTTTGCTTGCTCATCCCTTGATTGGCTAACCAAATTCTCCATCTCAATCTTCTTACTCCCCAGGAGACCTTCAAGTTCTTCAGCTGATTCTCTTGACTGAAACAAAGACTGCTCAAGAAGCAACACTTTGGCACGCAAATCACTAGCCTCCATTTTCAGCACATCGAGTGCCTTGTTCTTTCTTTCAACCGCTGCATTCATACGAGATTCAGTCTTCTTTAAAGCTTCTTCAAATGCAATCATCTTAACCATATTTTCCACACCCTGTGACAAGGAATCAAGAACCATATCCATGAAATTCTGTTCTAGAGACCTCATTCGCTCATCCTTTTGCCTTGTGATTGAATACAGGTTTTCCTTTTCGCAAAGAAATTTGTTCTCCGTTTCTAGCCTGGTAGATTCAGCAGCTTCAGACTCTCTTCTCACAGATTGTTGCTCTATTTCTTCTATTTCTTTTCTTAGATTTTCAACTGTTGCATCTCTTTCCTTCAGGATCTCGGTGATGTACTTCTCTTTCTTATGAGCTTCTGCTGCCTCCACTTTTATAACCTCGTTATCTGCTTGTGCTTGCACCAACTTCTGATCCAATGCAACAACTTCTTCCTGCAGATCTTCAATTTTCTTGTCTTGTTCTTTCAATCTGCATTGAAGACTCTCATTTTCCTTTCTGAGACCCTGCTCCATGTCAACTTGTTCAAGAAGGGTTGTCTCCATTTGCTTGCAGATCTTCTGGTTCTGCTCGAGGGAAGTTCTAAGGCTTTCTGCCTTAGATTTCCATATCTGCAGTTCTGTCTCAGCCTTACTTGCTTCAGTTATCTTTGCTGCCAAGTCCGAGTTCGATTTTTCAAGAGCATTGGACACATTTTGAAGGGCAGCTTCCATCTCGCAAACGTGTTCTTTCAAGCGAAGTTGGCGGTCTGATGACTCCTCCAGCATCCTTTTATTCTTCACAAGTTCATTTTCTAAGAAAGTGCTTTGCTCTTCTAGTATTTTAAGTGAATCAAGCTTCTGTGTCAAAGATGCAATCTCTGCCCGTGCCTGCTTGAGATCAACTTGAGCTTTTATCGTAGAGCCATGTCCCATCTGCAAGTCATTCGTGGAAACAGCTGCAATCTTCTCCCCTGTTTCGTTGTTTGATGCTTCAAGTTGGGCCTTTGAGTTAAAAATCTTCAAGTAAGCATCAGTAAGTTCTGACTTCAACACCATGAGCAGAATAGAATTCTCCTCTCCAGAAACCTCCATTGCTGAATGGTAACTTTCCAACTGTATCTTCAGATGTTGCATTTGTTCAGTTTGTGTCTTTAACTCGGATTCACAGCATTTGAGGTCGCCTATCAGTTTCTCCATTTTGGAGTTCCATTCAGCTTCTCTTTCATTCAAGGTCAGGCCACAATTGTTGTGAACCAGCTCCAGAACTTTAAGCTTGTTTCTCAACTTGGTTAGAGAAGTATCCGGCTTTCTCTTGTTGATTTGGGCTTCCTGTAACTCTTTCAGAGATCCTAGGAGCTCCTTGTTCTCTTGCTCAAGGTGTGCAACTCTGTACTCCAACTCCTTCATCAAAGTCTCTTTCTTCCCTATCGAGTTTCTCAAACCAGCAATCTCTTCATCTCTTTTTGCGCTGAGGCTTTCAATCCTCGCCTTTGCTTCCTCACATTCTGCAAACACATTTTCAAAGCACCGTTTTGATTCTGACAGTTGCACATCCAGCATCTTTCTTTTGCTTTCCTCATGAGCTAGAGCTTGATTGCACATCTTCAGACGTGATTCAAGGCTTTCAGTGATTCTCACCTGAGAATCTAATTTGGACTGCAAAGTTGATACTTCTTCCAATAAAGACACTTTCTCGGATGCCCATTCCTCCTTGCTCAACTGGAACTGGTCTTGAAGCCGCTTGTGAGCTTCCTCAAGATGTTCAAACTGCTCTTTCTTCCACTTCAGTTGGTCTTGGATGTTCATCCTTTGTTCCTCCAAACTAGATATAACATCATCTCTCTGCCTCAGTTCCTTCCCCGCACGTGCTTTCTCTTCTGCTTCTAAAAACTTCCTTTGTGAATCAGATAGAAGGGTTTTAAGACCATCAACCTCTTCATTTCGAGCACGAAGCTTCCTCTCCAAATCCTCATTCCTCCCAGTTGCTTCCTCTAAATCTGAAACCATTTTCCTCTTTTCCCCTTCCAACTTTTCCATCTTCTCACCACTTTCAACACGAAATTTATCATTCACATAACTAGCTTGCTTAAGAGATGATTCTGTTTCGTGGAGTTTGGATTTGATGTCATCATAAACCCGCCTCATTTCCTCCATCTCCTCTGACTTGTCATTCAACTCCTTCGCCTGCCTCTCTATCTGTGACTGTGCTTCTTGAAATTTCGCTGTTTGATCACCATAAGCTCGTCTCAGACTCTCAGAAAGTTCGGATTTGATCCGATATTGTTCCTTCAGATTCTCCAACTCTGCCTTCACTTCATCCAACTCTTTGTAAACACCATCCATTTTCCTCGCTGTTATACTCAATCGATCAGATCCCTGAAAAATTCGCAAAACCAAACAACACTCAGCTCCAACTGGCCAACCACATACTCGGTACAAACACTACAAACATACAGGTTATGAAAAGAACAGGTTCATGCTTACTAGGGAACGCAATAACCCAAAGCAACCCTTTTTTCGGAGAAAGGGACTGCAACATTGTGAACCTCTGGACATAACTTTCGCATGCATGGTTAAGTACAACCATACACATTCTCACTCATGCACCAATCACAAAAAGAAAAACCGAACTGCAGTATGCAATCGCAAATCCGGCTCTATTGTTGTTCCACCATCTTTGGTCGAAATCAATTCGTTTCTCAGACTTTCAGTTCCCAAATACAGTTTCCTATTAGCTAGGCTATTTAGAAGAGGTTAAAATATGTCATTTACTATACATTGTCCTGTAATCTTATCTATCTTCAAATTTTTAATGTCAGTAATGAGCGTGTGTTTCGCGATCATTTTCGAAATAGTGAAAAATCCGTAAATATCAACACCATTACATTTAACCCTAGCTTTTCTCTCGTTTCGTGCTCGAACCAGTTCAAAGCATTAAATTCTCAAGATTTTCGTGTTTCATTTTACTGACATTAATGCATACAGAATCAAGAGCAAGACCTCACAGAAATCAATTAACGCAGGAAACATCAAATTCTTTAGAAATTGTCAAAACTGATATTAGTCCTACTAGTACTAGTAATGCAACAATTGCAAAAACACGTCAAAAAAAGTATGACGAAATTAAACCTAAAAAGTATACACAAATATAGGCAACTTAAATGAGCTATGTTATCAACTTTTGAGATGAATTAATGCAGTTTTAAGCTAGTAATGGCTCTAATCTAGCATGAATAATGGCAATTTGTCAAACCTAATCGAGAAAAATGGTGAAAATGGAATGTATAGAGTTTACAAGAACAGCATTTTTGAGGAGTGAGAAAATGAGGTGAAGAAGAGAGAGAGAGAGAACCTGGGTTTGAGATGAAGAGAGAGAAAGCTTTAGCGGCTACTCTTCTTTGTTCGAAAGTTGAATACGAGTTTCCGTCGAGCGGGAGGGTGTTTGTTTAAATTTGTATGTTGGACGGGAAGGCCGTCTCTTAACGGCGTTTGATTTTGGCCTGAAAACAATGATTAGTTATTTATTTATGTGAGTGCATCTAGATTAGTGTATGGTAATCACCGATTTTGTCTTAATAAGTGTTATTTTGCACTTATTTGTCGTTTTGGTCGGTTCATTTTAGTGCATGTAAAGAATGATTAATTATTAGTTGAAATATATTTATTACTAATTTATGTGTCATCTGAAAAATTTCGATATGTACTTTTATTTGAAATTCAATATCGAAAAGGTTTTGTTAGTTATAGAGGGTCAAAAATCAAAGAAATTAAAAAAAAAAAAAAAAAAAGTCGATTCAGTCTCATTTAATTCCATCGGGTCCATAAGAGCACCCTTAACTTCTAAGAACAATGATTTTTATCCTTAATAACATTCACTAATATCAACTATTTAAAACACAAGTGTACATAACAATATACTATACCGACTGAAAAAGATTCGCTTGGTTCAAAATCGGATTGTGAATCTGATTGGGACATGACCATTTTGGCCCGGGTTGATCCAAAAGGATGGTGGTCAGGTGCAGTCATTCCAGTTCACAATGAGATCCACTTCCTGATCTACAATCTCAAGAAAACTTTGGACCAAATTGCTGATTGAAATTAATATGAAAAGATGATAGTTTTTGTGGTTTTCTTAACACAAGTTATCATTACTGAAGTATAAGATAGGTGCCACTCTTGGTATAATGCTATTTGTAGCAAAATTTAAGTAAAGAATGTAAAATGGGAGAAACTGCAAACATATGAGCAAAATGATGAATCAGTGCACATCAATAATGGATTCAACATCGAACGTGAAATCTAACATATTTCTCACTAATGTCCAACTAAATTACTTTGGAGGTACCATTCTCACCATACCCCCGGTAATAGCTTTCTGTATGGAGGAAGCGTCTTGCCATCTCCGCAAGAGTGTTGAAGAAATAAAAGCCACGCTCAGGAGTACAGCCTATATCTTTTCACTAGTCGCTCGCGAAAATTGTACTTGTAGTTGTATCCAAGAATCTGTTAAACTTGTTAACGAGCTTAGCGCTTATGAGTAATGACCCAGAAGCAGTTACTTCAGGGAGAAAGAATATGAACTACAGCAGCAAGAACAGTCACACTGATAGCTTTCGGAGCAACCCGATATGATTAGGACGCAAGCAATCAGATGGCCTTTTCTCATTAGTACATCTGCCGGATTCTTTTTATCAACCAGCCACACCATTTATCTACAAGAATGAAAAATGAATGCAATTGAATGCATTAACTATACAAGGATACAAAGAATAAGTTTCAATCAAAGCTTTTTCAATCCAAACGAGGTTATGACGTTAACGACCACAAAACTAAGGTGATAGACTTGCCTACAGGGACAGCTTCAGACGAGCAGCTTCAAGCTTTCTTCCCGCATCTCTAAACAAACCCAGATACGACAGGATTGTACCAATGCTGCAGAATGGGCCTTCTTTTGATTTTTTATGCCCTTTCTTCAATTAACAAAGCTTCGAGCTCCTGTCGCCGTCTCTCCAGTTCCTGCCATATGCCATAAATTAGAGTAGTTAGTGTCAAGATTCTTAATCAAAAGTTAATACTATGATTCCATCTGAACGGAAAGGCAAAACCAAACCCCTCATTGTCCCAAACCCACCTCACAGAAAAATTAGTATAAAACAAAAAAGAAAAAGGAAAATGGACTGGAAGAAAAACTAAACTTCCAATCTTGTTTTCATCAGAGTAAGCTAGTAACTTCTGCATCCAGCAAGTTTCTTGAGCAGCTCACCCATTGTTTAATGTAAATGACCTAGCTGTTTTGGAAGCTCAGTTATGATGACACAAAGGCATGCCTCAACATCTAGTGAGACCAATTCTATTAAAGAACAGCGATGGCAGCTCACAATAACGACAAGCCAGGCCAAAACAGAAGCTAGAGTATGAGTCTACTGGTGTTGTAGCATTTGTTGTCTAGAGATGTAATGCCAAGTAAGTTGGAACATATTTTAAGCCCCATGTCAGCAAGGTCCAGAGAGATATAAAAACTTAAATTAAGTATCAGGCTACGTAAAGCATCTATTAGAAATGGGTTGAAATATGAGAACCATCATCAATGTGGCTAACGCTGATGCCAGAAATAACAAAGAGTCAGAGAGATCATGTCCAATAGCAAAGAGAGCTGATTTATTGATGGCACAAAATCTGGTCGACAAGGACCCACATCTGGTAATAAAACTCCACACTAAAGTTTAAGAGAATGAGACATTTACCTCGAGGTCCTTAACAGCTTGACCCCTAGTAGTTTCCTTCTGTTCACGAGAACGTTTGAGAAAGCCGATACATAGGATTCCCTGAAAATTGGCACATAAAGTGAACTAGACAGAATAGTAGCATCATAAGAGAGCAGCTTAGGTAGTAAAGTTTGTGTAATTGTCTCTGTCAATCCGACTCGGGCTGTGCAAAGTTAACTTCATATTTGAAAAAGTAGGTCCCACACCAGCATGTACAATGGGACTTCCAAAATAAATTACATTTTGAGCGGTAAATACAACATAAGATTACTGACAACAAACTTCCTAATTCATAAAGTAGTACTGATTAACTAATCTCATATCTAAGAAAAGAAAACAATGCTTTGTTCATCATCTTACCAATATAACATACACAAGACCACACGAAAGCAGCATATAGCACGCAATGTTCTGAAGAAGAACCAGGTCTCGCCGCTGCCCGGAATAGTCGGGGAATGCCCTAGTCATCACAGCAACACTACAAAAACAACTCATGACTGTTAGCTTATTAGTCATAGATAGTAAACAGTTTGTAATTGGTGTTATGTCCACGATATAAAAGTTTTTTGAGCACGGCTACATCTGTACTACATATAAGTCCTACTCATTGTTGTCATTGCAGCAGAGTGGCACAAATACTAGTGTCTTTTTTTTTTTTTTTTTT
>ONZA01012823.1:2719-17082 GCA_900322205.1 Kewa caespitosa | reverse complement strand
CTTTGTCGATTCGAACCCCCTACTCGGAAATCCTGGATCCGCCACTGAGTATCATCCATAAGCTTGAGTTAAACGTCCATAATAGTTAGTGGTAACTATAGCTTGAGCCATCCCAATAATGACACAAATATTAACATAGCCATCATTCAAATGACTAAAACAATACCCTACATGTTTCATAATGTTAGTAAAAAAGCTTCATTGATAGCTTCTAGGCTAACAACGAAAGTGAAGGACAAGCAGCTCTCGTAGCTCAGTTGGTTAGAGCACCCGTTTAGTAAGCGGGAGGTCTTGAGTTCGACTCTCAACGAAAGCAAATTTTCCCTTTTTTTTGATCGGGCATTTTCCATTCACATTGTTTCTGCTATACAAACGAGTCATCTTCCTCGCGCACACTTCTTCCCAATTTCAAGTAAATCCCTTTCTCTCTCTATTTCTGTATTCTCTTTCTACCCTGAACCCTAATTTAATCTTCTAACCCAATTTACGGGTCCAATCCCTAGTTCTAATCTCGGTACATCAACTTTTAATTACACTGGAAAACGATAATCTCTTGTCCTTTCATTTTGATTGAATGCTAATTGTAAACCCATCAGTTTAAATTTCTGTCATAATGGTCTTGAGTTCTAATCTATTACCATGTTCTATATGTGCTTGTTGGGAAACAGTTATTGTTGTATCAAGTTCTTGCAAGTGTTTGTAAATTGCACCTAAGGTGTTTGACGAAATGCCCATGAAAGTTTTTGACGTTAGCTACTGAACATGAAAGCAACTGGGAAAAAATATGTGCAGTTGTTAGCTTTTGATTGGATGTATTCACTTTGAGGGCAGTGGGATTTGTGTTCAGAAATGTTTGTCTCTTGGGTTCGATACCCGTATGCTGGATGGAAACTTGTTATCCAGTGTGTGATACATCGTATCGTGTGCGACGGTGTAAGGGTGCAGTGGACATTACCATTTAGTTGCCCTTGAGTTATGTCTGGTATTGGGATGTATCTGGTGTGTGTGTGTGTGTGTGTTGTATTATTGGTTTATGTTGTTATTGTTTGGTGTTNNGTAGGTTGCTTGCGGATCAATAGTGGAGTGGCTTTGATGCAATGGCGAGCGAGGAGGATGCGGTGAAGAAGCAGCAAATCATTGATGCAAGGGCGAGAAACATCAGTCACAATGTTCGATGCACTGAATGTGGGAGTCAGTCTATTGAAGATTCACAAGCTGACATTGCGATTCTCCTTAGAAAGGTTCATCATATACTCGCAACGTTTCGGATTTTGCAGGGGTGTTGGTATTATGACTCCTTTTGGCAGTTGGTCAATGTTTGTATTAGTGACACTTTATTTTGTTACAGCTGATTCGTGATGAAATTCGGGCAGGAAAATCGGACAAAGAGATTTTCAAGAAGCTTGAAGAGGACTTTGGAGAAACAGTACTTTATGCCCCAAAGTTTGATATGCAAACTGCCGGACTTTGGCTTTCTCCGGTTAGCTTAAAACACTACAATGTGTATTTCTTCCAGAGTCGCTTCNNGGGGCAAATTTCTCTTTGTATTATTACTAATGTTGGGTATTGCGTTAAAGCTTCTTGTTGCAGGTGTTGCGGCTGGAGCTTGGGCTTACAAGAAGCACAGACAAAAGACTAATGTCCACATTATGGCTCTAAATCTTGTTAGAGGGGTTCCCCTCACCCCAAAAGAGAAGGAAACCATGCTTGAACTCCTTACACCACCTCCATCACAACGAGCAACAGCCTCTTTCTGGTGGAGTAGACTGCTGCGACGAGAATAAAGTTTCTTATCCAGTTCAATATGCAGAAGACCAGGTGCTTGAAAGTAAAGACTTTGGTTGCAATGGAATCAGGACCTGTTGGACAGCAAAGTCTAATAGTTTCATAAATTTGATGTGCGTCATGATACTTGAAGGCTATGTAGTTTTGTGCTATAACATGTTTACCTCCCTCCAGAACATCTGTACACTGCTTTTTAATAACAGAATTTTTGATCCATTTGCTTTGTATCCCTATCGTTGGTGCTTAATTTGGTCATGCATATGTGATATGGCCATATGGGTTTTCAAACTTTTCAGCCTGTTTTTAGCCTATTTTGGTTTCTTTCTGTGGAGATGGTTCTTGTATGATTTTCTTATATCTGCATTTCATTTTCCTCTTCATCAAGTCCTGTTTATTACTAATGTTTACTGTGAGTTCTGTGTAAGCTAGCGGTAATGTATAGCCAGTAATAATTCTGCTAAGTGCACGCATTGAGCGTTTTGGCGTATTGACACTTCATTTGATTATTACTAGTATACATTTAGTGGTTATTTGAATTGTATAAATCAGTCAAGTTTGATCCCTCTCACCCTTATGATTATCACATCATTCTCCATTTATCCTTTTCTTTTCCTCATTTTCTGAATGAGATAGCATGCTGGTCATACTGATTACTTAGGGGCGCTTCAAGGCCGCTTCAAGGGGCTCGAACCTTGGTCGTCTAGGACGATACCCAGGCTGTTACCCCCTGGGGCTTTCATTCGGGAGCTATTGTGATTCTATATAGATTAGTCTGCTTGAACTTCCTAAATCCTAATGATGGATCACCTTGTCCAGTGGTGCTGAGTGCTAACAATATTATTATTATTCTATTTTCTTTTTGGTGGGGAGTGGTGCTGACATTATGGGTAGCAATTTCCTCCCACCAAACATGCAGATAATCCTTTTGGTGCATCAGATCATAATTTGTATGATAAGCTTTTTATTCAACGAGACCAGGATAGTTATGTATTGCCAGCTTGTACAGAGGTGCCATGCATGTTAATTTTTTGCTCGAAATGTGGTAGACTAATTCTCCATCACCAGTCTCATTAGTCAACTGTATATATTGCTGTGCATATAAAGGGCAAGAGAGGGAGGCTTATGAAATCAAATTGAAT
Organism: Kewa caespitosa; assembly: GCA_900322205.1. Lineage (NCBI taxonomy): Eukaryota > Viridiplantae > Streptophyta > Magnoliopsida > Caryophyllales > Kewaceae > Kewa > Kewa caespitosa. The sequence goes on along the minus strand of ONZA01012823.1, from coordinate 14,158 downwards.
CATTTGTTTCATTTGCCAATAGCTGCTGACAGTGCTAATCCAGTTTTGCTTTGGGTGCTGGTGATTGATACATTTCAGCACTGCAATTGTAAGACAGACTGCATTATTGGTTCAAATAGTTTGTCACTTTGTCTTTTATACGTCTTACAGATATCCTAATTGCTCTTCATTGTGTTGATCAGGATTGGAGATAAGTGAAGGCAGCTGGCTCTCCAATTTTAGCGAATTTCTTGGAAGTAGCAACATTTATATAGGCTGTTACCAGATTTTCCAGAAGCTCATCAGTATTAGGGGGCAAAGTTGAGCCACAGATTCAATGAGTTCAGTCGACACTGATGGCGATTCAGAAATCCAGCCAGTTAATGAACCCGCCGTGTCCGATCGTCCAAATTCTGAAGCAAAGTTGAAAAGTAAACCAGATAAAAAGGCTAAACGAGAAAAGAAGGCCATATCAGATACAAAGGCGGCTATTGGAAGCCCCTGGACCACAGGGTTATTCAGTTGTCAGGAAGACAAGACAAATGGTACTGCCAGTTGATCATTCTTGTTCTCTATTTGCATGCTTCCATTTCATCTTATTAGTGTGAATTTTTCTATTCAGGCAAATTTTAGGTGTCAAAATTTTGGTGTCAAAGTTCAGGTGTCGATGACTATATTACCCTTTTGATCTATTGTATAGTTATGTTGAAAACACACTAACAGGAAACCGGGCAGCTTGAGCGTCAGATAATGTTAATCTGGCTGTTATTTTTGTCTCAAAAGTTGGAAGATAGGGCACGTGAACGGTTGCTGGTTAAGTTTCATAGAGTTTATTCAAAAAAATTCTACTCTCGTATGTATTGCGGCTCTGGAGTCTTGACCCCAAAACAGGATGCCCACTCACCAAAATGAGAAACCCTTCCAAGATATAAAGATTAGAGAAATAAGGGAGAATTGATTTTCTCTGATTCTTCTGATTCATGAATGTTGTTTGTACTTACAGTGATAAGTCCTGAAAGGATGATACTATATGAGTGAGTGGACACAATCTTTCTGACCCACCTTATGCAACATCCTTCTGATTTAATTAGTTAAAATGTTTTACTGTAGATGTCATTCCTTTGTACTTGTATCACTTGGAATTGCTATAACATGGTTTTTATTGTATTGTTTGCAGCGGTTATGACAGCGCTTGCGCCTTGCATAACATTTGGACAGATAGCTGAAGTGCTGGACGAAGGAAAATTAAGTAATGCTCCAATCTGCTGCCCTCTGTTTAATTACCATTTCCTTTTGTTCTGCTCATGTCTAACAGTTTGAGGATAATGATGAGCCCGATAATTACTTTGCAAATCAGAACAGTATCAAACTTTCCCATTGGAGCAGTCTCTATTACCCGATAAGTTAATTATAAGTTAGAACCCTGTTTTATGTCTATTGATCCCTTCCTTTTAATGGTAATTGCAGCTTCACCCTGGGGAAGTTTCATTTACCTTTTGATGGTTCCTGCTGTTTGTTCCCAGTGGATCATGGGCTCAAAATACAGGAAGAAGCTGAGGAAGAAGTATGATTTGGTTGAAGCTCCCTATGGCGACAAGGTATCACACATCTTTTGCGCGTGTTGCTCCTTATGCCAGGAATACCGAGAACTGAAAAACAAAGGGCTGGATCCTTCTCTAGGTAATCATCAACAAAGTTATCACTCCTTGATCAAATTATCCCTCTTGCAATTTATTCAAATGGGTTCACAAAATATTGAGCATGGAAAGTGAGACGAATAACATCATCTTCTGTTGTGTGTGTTAGGTTGGAAAGGGATATTAGCTCAACAGAAGGAGAAGCAGAATCAAGATCAGCAAGCACAGACTCCTCCGCAGAATCAGGAGATGGTCAAGTGACGTACACAACATTTTGGAATCTTAATGTTCTTTTCTCGTTCTAGTCGGGTGGACCACTTTGGTAAAGATTTGGCTCAAGTATTGAATGATCTTAGGGGACGTCGTGTTTGTTTGTCATGAACTGAGATTTGATCGAGCTTGTTGATTAGTTATGTGAGAAGACACTAAGCACACTCTTTTTGGATGCGAAACGCTATGCTCACTTGCTGTATCGTGTACTCTGCAGTCTATGCTGTCTCGGCAATTTAATTCGAGTTTTGACAGAGATTGATTCAGCAGTCTATCTGTTTTATCTATAATGATTTGAAGATTAGAAGATGCAGATGGCTAGATTTCTTGACTAGGACTCTTGTATTTTGGTATTGTCTGCTGCAACATTTTGGCTGGTGGACAGATAAAAACAGCAAGGGAACAAGACAATAGCAAAGGGTCATAAAGGAGAAATGAGTTACGATATGAAATCAAATTGCAAACATCTGACACGAAATCTCAATTTTGCTATCCTCCAATTATCCTGTCAAATCACTCAAGAGATTAGGCTAACCATGTAGTCATGTACCACAGGTCCACAACCACTTCTACCACCTAATCTTCTCGTCTTCTTGTCAAGTATGGGAACCATTTAAAATGTCACTCGTCTTCCTATAACATGTTCGAACTACCTAGTAGGCTAATATTCATTAGTTCATCCTTTATTTTAATATAAAATTTAAGTAAACCGAATTTATCCTTTTAGGCTTAGGCGTCAACTTCGAATGTAAAATTTAAGATGATATAACTTAAGAAACATTTATTTGCAAATGATTATCATAGCATTTACCTACTTTTTAACTGAGTTTAGACAAAATAGATGTCAGTTAGCTAAGCTGGTAAAGTCTCTTAATAGTGATACTAAAGACCTTGATTTATATTTTATTTATATCGGCTTTTGTGCCTCCTATTACACCAAAGTGGTAATTTTAAACAAATTGGTGTTAAATATTATAAAATAAAAAGGCAATAACAATAAATCGTCAATAATAAGGTATCTCGATTAAATCGGCTTAATATTGTTAGAAACAAAGTTTCTCCCATACTCGTATTTCAATGTTTACATTGATGTTATTAATTTCATAGTATACTGAAATAGAGAAGGCAACACTACTAGTGTTTAGATTGATGATATCGATTTCATATTACACTGAAATAGTGAAGGCAACACCATTATACGCTTCCATTAGATTGATGATAAACACATGAAATGTACATAAATATTATTCTTGAAGTAATACTCAATCCTGTCGAGCTTAAATGGGTGTATTTAGCTTCGGCTCAAATGGATGTAATGTGCTACCCCTGCAATCCTGTCGTTTTAATTGCAGAGCTTGATTTATCAAAAAAACAAAAAAAGTAATACTCAATCCATCCATCCATGGTTGAATAGTTGTTTCTTTAATTGCTTCCCCCCTCCTTCAAATTATTCATCGTTTTCGCATTCAGATACAATATTTAACGAATACTTAACTGTATATTAATTTCTCTCCACTAATGACGTTTCGGATTATGAAGAACATTAGTACTCACATTAGAGTATATTCTTAACAATGATCTTATTTTCACAACACAAAGTATTTTTATATATATAAAAGAGGGACGACTACTCCACTCGATTCATCCTCACTATTCACTACACTATAAAATCATTTTACCCGACTTTTATTAAACTTTTTAGCTACACTTTACTCCCTCCGTTCATTTATCTTATTTTGGTTTTTCTTTTTGGTTTGTTTAGAAATTTCTTTCTGGTTTTCTTATTTGATTATTTATTTTCTTAGCAAAATACCCACTCTACCCCACTTCTCTCTCTATTCTCTCTTCATGTGATGAAGCAAGAGCGATATCGTCAAAATAACACAAACCCCACACCATTTTTAATTTTTGTGTAAAAATCAAATAAGAATAAGATTAAAAAAAAGGAAGGAGTAATATTTATGTTAAATGGCCAACCATAACAACAATTAAAAAGGTATCAAGGGTGTGTTTTCCTAGAACTTATTGGACATAACATAAGGTATCAAGGGTGTATTTTCCTAGAAACATTCCCAAATTTTGTTTTACACATCTCGAAAGTCGAAGCAAACAAAAAACAGAAACTTAAAACCCACTCCACCAAAGCCAACCGTATTTGGTCGCGAATTGAATTAAACAAAAGTCGCGGGTAAATCGAGCCAACTGCCCACAACGGTGAAATTAAATACAGATCAAAATTATAGATGACCCCATTAAAGGCCATCAACCAATTCTCTACCTTAAAACTTTGTCTCCTTCACAAATACCCATGTCATTTCTCTCTCTACAATCGACCCATTTCTTCTCTTTGGTTTTCCCACTCACTTCTCTACTACTCAAGTAAGCTGTTTTGTTTCTGCGTTTTTGGTGGGTTTTGTTTGTTGGGATGTTTATGCACATAAGGTGTTTGATGAATTGTCTGAGTGAATGTTTTGTTGATTTGGGTGTTTTTTTTTTTGTGAGGATTGTTTGTTTTTATGATGTGGGTATGTTGAGAAAGTGGATTTTTCCTTGTTGTTCTAACACTTTGACATGATTTGTTCTTGTCGGGTGTAGTGGTGGGTTTATGGAAGTCGAATGAGTCGTGATCATACCGAATTGTTGTTGTTTTGGTGGGTATTTGGATTAAATGTGGGGAAGTGGGGTTCTAGGAGTAGGGGTTAGGATAATTGTGGAAGAAGGTTGTGTTGAATGCATCGTTTTTGTGATATGAGTATGCAGAGAAAGTGGTTTTTTCTTTTTGTTCTTGTGAGGTATTTTGGAAGATAGCCTTTTTTTGTTGTTTTGATTGCGTAAGGGTAACTTTACATGCATAGATTGAGTCGAGATCATACTGAATTGTTGTTGTTTGTTGGGCATTTGGAAAGGATGTGACAAAATGGGGTTCTAGGAGTAGGGGTTAGGATAGTTGTGGAAGAAGGTTGTGTTGTTGTGCACCTTTGTTGGTAAGATTGGAAGGGCTGTTCCTGTACCCAATTCTACTACGTCCAGTAACTTTTGGCCTCTCGTGTATATATCTAGGCACATTTAGCATCTTTTACATGTTTTCTTTGAACCACAAGTGAAAATGAAAGCGATGCATGTCCTTTTTTATGCTATACATGACTTGGCATTATCAGTGTGGATATGTTTTACTCTGCTGATCTCATGTTTTGAAGACTTTTCATAAGATCTTTTCATCCCTAGAATAGTGAAATTTGAGTATCACTGCCAATTTGTCACTTCATTTTTATCATTTTTTTTTTATGTGTGTCTTTCTGCAGCATCAAGGCCGGATTCATTAATGGAGGTGCTCAAAGCGGTAGCTAAACAAGGCTCTGCAGCCAGTAATAGTATTGCTATAAGAGCTGATAGAAAGAGTTACAGCTATAGCCAACTCATCTTGTCTGCACAAAGGATATCTAGTCTGTTGTGTACAAGTAACTGTAGAAGTGTAAGTTGAACATGCTTCAAGAAAAACTGGGTATAGTTGAAACAAGTACATCTCATCCTGGGAATTCATATGTGCAACACACTTGTCATGTTCTTATTCACATAGAAATATTTGTCCTGATTTAGTATATGAGCCTTATTCATGCCACGGAAAGCTCAATATGTTGGTCGTTGCCTTTGGTAGGATATATCTGTATGAACAGAATGATTGTCAGAAAGGTTTCATTAATTATAGTTGGAGATGCTAATTTTTTGAACTTTTTGATTTGCTGCACCTGGTCAGGCCGCTGCAGGACATAAATCTGAAGATTCTTTGGCTAGTGTTGATGGAAACAAAGCCAGTAGATATCTTGATGGTACCCGCGTGGGGATCGTTGCTAAACCCTCTGCTGAGTTTGTTGCTAGTATACTTGGGACCTGGTTGAGTGGAGGAGTAGCTGTTCCACTTGCACTCAGTTACCCAGAGGCCGAGCTCCTGCATGTGATGAATGATTCGGTTTGCCCCTAAACACATACCATTTGTATCTCTGGAGACTGTTTTTTTGGTAGTGTTACAATTTGTGTCCGTTCATAAATTACATAACTTCAGTGGTTTCTGCAGTAGACTTTTCTTCTTCAATAGGTGGCTTAAAGTGTTATCATCTATACGGAAGAACCTTTATTGTGAAACTTTATCTATGACATAACTACTAACCCTCCTATTTCCCAAATGGCAATGTTAGGAAATTTCATGATATATTCCATAAATTCTGGATTCCTAGATTACCGTACAGATGAGGACCTGATCCTCCGAGAAACCTATTGTCAGTGACCTTCCACCTGTTAATTTGTGTTTGCTCTATCTGCACCCTACAATGTGTTTGCAATTTATTTCGTCTTTGATAATTTGAGTTCCACCATTCATATAATTTCTGCTATGTTAATTGCAACCATCTTTCATTAACGTGGTCAATAATCTCATGTTTCTCTGATGGTCGGTCAAAGTTTTATCATTTGCATTAGTTCCTGAAGCACAAACCGGATATTAGCTTACACATGGCTCTTTTAATATAATTTTTTCTTTCTCCATCCATACACTGAGATGCTGATTATTGAGGTGGTTGGTTGGATGCCTACTCTCTACAACTTAGTGGGTGGCTTGAGAGGCCTTCTGAGGTGCAACCGTCGAGGATATTAGAGGAGAATTTTTTGTATGGATAAGGCTCCCGGCCAGATGGTTTATGATGGCAAATTTCTCAGGATGGTTGAGATGTGATTATGGCTTACCTTTTCAAGAACGTGTGGTTTTAGCAATATTGGGAGTGAGGACTACTGAAAGAGTATGAATTTGAGATCTATCACTTTGGTCCCGAAGAAAGACCAATCCATAGACTACTTCTGTGATGTTAGGTGGTGACTAACAATAACAACACCACCCAGGAGTTTTGTGGTGTGGTCCAGGAGGTCAGGATGTATGCAGACTTTCCCCAAACTAGAGTGAATTCGATGAGAGGCTGTTCCCGTGCTATTAGCTGGTGACTATGTCTATAAAACTGTGACTAAGGATTTCTCATCAAAAATACTCTCAAATTCTCTGGGTGCCTTAGTTGAGGATGGACAAATTAGCTGAAACGCTGGTAGCTAATAAGGTGTCGATGAGGCAACACGAAAAGGTTTTCACTGAATGTTATTAAGCTGGACTTAGCAAAGGCTTATGATAGGGTGAGTTGGAGCAGTTTGCATCATTCATGAGAGGAAAGCTTTCCAATTGCGTAGTGTTGTTACTGTGTATGCTTTCTTTTGTGTGTTACATACGGTGCTCCTATGGTTCTCTTCTTCCTATGGTTTGAGGCAGGGGGGTCCTTTACCCCTGTATCTCTCACTATGTTTGTGGATCTTTGGTAGGATGCTGTTAACGTTCGTGAATACGGCTGCAATATGGCTTTAGGTTTGGGAGAGAGGGGATTCATGTGTCCTACCTTGATGACAGATGACACCATTCTTTCCTCTTTGCTTAATGTCGATAAGTTCAACTGTGTGTGCTAGATGTTCTGCAAGTTTTTGAGCTTGTTTTGGTTAAGAAAATATACATGTCTTTTTTGTTCGACACTGGTTCATATGTAGACAAGAAAGCTCTTTCCTCTTTGACAACTGAGGCACGTTGACAGACTCATGATTGGCACCGTTGTTTCTTGCTTCACTATCCCTTTTATGGTTGACATGCCATTGTACCGAAGGGATTTAAGAGCGTTAGAAGTTCAGTGCTGGGTGCATCATTCTCTGTTTGGTCAGATGTAAGGCATCCTGGCCAAAAAGAAATTTCTCATGATGGTGCTGTTAATGATTGGAAATAAGTAGGCTGCTAAGGATTAAGAAAACTGAAGTGACTTGCAATCGTCAGTGGAATGATTATGTGTAGTTCTGCTGATATGCAATGGAACTCTTAGCATTAGCAATCTGATAATCTCATCTTTATGACTGCTCTCTAGAACTAATTTTTCATGGCTTGCAATGGCATGTATAACTGATTACAGTAATCATTTGGATCAGGACGTTTCTATGGTATTGAGTACTGAAGATTATCAGGAGCTCATGCAAACTGTTGCCTCCAAAAGTGATGCACAATTTTCTCTTATTCCTTCGGTTCCAAGTATCATGTCACAGACTGCCGCTGATGGGGACTCTGAAAGCGAAGCACATCTGAAGGCATTTGATGTTCCAACTAAGATGGAAGGTATAGAACTTTTCATGGTATAGTGGTGGTCCAGCAGTTGACATTGTAATTTAATTATTCTGTGACATCTCATTTGCAGGGCAGGATGCAGCATTAGTCATTTACACTAGTGGAACAACTGGTAAGCCTAAAGGAGTGGTTCACACACATCGAAGTGTATCTGCACAGGTACTTGTCAAGATGCCTTCTCAGTTATCATCTATGGGCATCAACACTACCATTATTTTGATAAACTTTCTTGAACTGGTTTTTATGCTACTTGTCTTCCAGGTCCAAATGTTGACAGAAGCTTGGGGATACTCTGCTTCTGATCATTTTCTGCATTGTCTACCATTACACCATATCCATCATTTGTTATATTAAGCTGTTCATAGCCTTAACATAAATTTTCTATTATCTTCTTTCTGAATTTTGGAGACATCCTTAACTGTCGCGCCACATGTCCATGGGCTATTCAATGCTCTGCTTGCTCCTCTGTATGCAGGCGCCACTGTGAGTGTTCATGCCATATATTTGCTCTTTAAAGGCTACATCGCATTTTATTATAGATTCTGTGCAACCAAAGTGCAGCTGCAATTTCACTATTTTAACTCTAATGAATAATAAACCACATTTGAAGGTCGACTTCATGCCAAAATTTAGTGTCAGTGGCATATGGCAGAGGTGGCGTGAATCATACCCAAAGGATGGGGCGAAGGTTGATAGCTCTGTCACGGTGTTCACGGGAGTAATTATCTTTCTTTTCTTATTTCCTTTGAGAAAGCTTATGATAAGTGTTTGTATATAATCAAATCAAGTTTGATGGTCTCTTTGTCTGCCGAAAGAGAGTTCATGCCAAAATGCCAAATGTTTTTGATATGCAGGTTCCAACAATGTACACTAGATTAATACAAGGATATGAAGCAATGGAGCCTGATGTACAGGTTGCATCAGCCTTGGCTGCAAGCAAGTTGCGCCTCATGGTAATTGGATCCTTCTCTCTATCTGGTTAAACTTTTGTAAGCTAGTATTAGTGACATTTTTCTCAACGATGATAATTGACACATTGCTCTATTTTATTGGGGTTTTGTAATTTCTCTTCTTGTATGAACTGGAAATCTGGTGTACTAAGACTGTAAGATAACATTTCATTTATCTCCAGATGTGTGGTTCCTCTGCCCTTCCTTACCCTGTTATGCAACAGTGGGAAACAATTACTGGTCATCGCCTATTGGAACGTTATGGGATGACTGAGGTAAGCCTATTAGGCTCCCTGTTAAGATTCACATTGGACTACAGAGCACCATTCGTTTAGTAGATTTGGGGTAATCTAGCTGCATCTCTCTGACTGCTGATGGTCACTTTCATGGCTTACCATGTAGTTTGTCATGGCAATTTCCAATCCACTGCAAGGTTTGAGGAAAGGAGGCACAGTTGGCAAACCATTTCCTGGTGTTGAGGTTAGCAGAATGTTTTCTGTTGTCAGTTTTGTTTGGGAAACAATATGCAACTCTGCTGAACAAGTTCCCGTCGTTTCTCATATTTTTTTAGAATAATTGACAGGTCAAGATTATTTCAGAAGATGGTGGAGGAAATGAGACAACAGGTGCTGGTGAGCTTTGTGTCAGAAGTCCTTCACTGTTTCGGGAGTACTGGAAATTACCTGAGGCAAGTATTAGCATTGAGATGACTCGGCTATTCTTCTGAATTTGCTTATTTACCAATTTTTTAATTATTAACCTTCTAGTGACAGATGATTTTTCATTGATGTTTGACATACACCACAGTCCGTATCAATTGAGCTTCTAGCCTTGCTAACAGAATTTGGTGGATAGGATAAGCAGATAAGAGGATTTTCTTTCCAAATGAATACTAGTTCGCCAAATGTCCAGAGACACAATACCTTAAAACATTTTTTTTTTTTAAATATATTTTATTTTCCCTTTATTGGAACTCTTAAATTCAGTCAGCGACTGAACCTTCTTATAGTGCTGCACCAATCCCGTCAAACCCGGCCCATGAGCTCCTATTCAATTTTAATATAGTGCTGCGCCACATGCTATCCTCTACTCAATTTTTTCATTGATTTGTATCTGAATAGAGATGTATTTGATTCACACAGTTTCACCATAGGGGAAGCTCTAGGTTTGCACCAGTAAAGGAATTATTGGGGAGTTTATTATTAATGGCCTGACAGAAGGTACGCCATCCACTGCCGCATGGCAAGGGGAATGAAAACGGCCATCCATTGTACCTGTTTGACTTTGAAAGTTTGAAGTGAGGAGGAAAATAAATCTCATCCTAGAACAGGTCGAGATAGGCCTAAAAATTAAGTAGAAATAGGCAGCATATTCTGTCACTTTAATCAGTGAAGCAAAGTAGAAAATTACACCATGGTCTCTGTTGCTATGAACTTATGCGGAAAGCAACTATAATGGAAAACAGTGAAGCTGGTCCAGTTGATGGGGAAGTTTTTATATCTCAAGCTTTGCATATATATGGGGCCTCAGTTCTTAGTTTCTCACATTGATCTACTTTTTCTTGTAGGTCACTAAGGAATCATTTACCGATGACGGATTCTTCAAGACTGGTGATGCTGTTAGAGTGGATGAGGATGGTTACTACATAATCTTGGGAAGTGAGTACTCTCATATGGTAGCGATTATATAAGTTTTGCTCAGCCCTTTGCCAAAGCAGTAGATAATTGGGACTTCATGATTCTACATTAAGAATGAGTCAGGATGGGAATGGGGGTAAGGATTTGGAAAACAGGAAATGGGGATTGGGGTGAGTAGGTACTTGCATAAGTAGCGATTGTATATGTTTTGCTCAGCCCTTTGTCAAAACAGTAACTTCCTGATTCTACATTAAGAATGAATCAGGAAAATGGGAAATGGGGGTGAGGAGTTGACATGCCAAAGTCAAAAAACTATATTTCACAAAAATAATAAAAATAAAATGGATAATCATCGAGCAAAAGTCGTGTTTATCAAATCATTGTGCTATGGGCTCTCCCTTGGTTAATGTAGTACTTATGGTCGCTCATCAACTCTCCAACAGCCTTTAATGTACCTTGTTGTCAGTCAATAGTTCATTCTCATAGCTTTGGAAATAGAAAAAAACGAAGGCAAAAATAACACCGGTAAATAGTAGTAGACCAAAAAAGCATGGAGGAGTGTCGTGTTGAGAACTCAACCAGCAAGCAGATAGATGTGGTGACGACAAAATCAAAGGTTATGAGTCATGAATATAGGGTGTCGAGGATTCTCATTATGAAAGTTGTCAACCTAGTCTCCTCTCATTGGGTCTCCAATAGTCTCGATATGCGCCTGATTGTGCTAAGATTGTTCTTGTTCACAAATCCCCCCCCCCCCCCCCCCCCCCCCCCCC
>ONZA01012822.1:58269-69218 GCA_900322205.1 Kewa caespitosa | reverse complement strand
AGAAAAGTAGGATCTTACGATCCTACGATCCGATCTTACGATTCGATCCTGTTAGGCCCTATCAATCCAAAGTAGGATCTCGATCCTGATAACCTTGATGGTAACTGTGTTGTATGTCAATCGACAACCATTGTGAAGCTTTGTCATTCTCCAAGTGGCAGCTTCCTAAGTGTTAAATAGTTTTCCTAGTCTTGGAAGGATGACGTCCACTTTAGGTTATACTAATGAAGACATCAACTACTTTCTTCTTCTTCTTCCTTTTATGGCCAGACGTTTTCTTGAATTGATCTGATTTTTTTGTCCTGAAAACTACTTGATTAAATTGCTGCTCTTTTTTTCTCTTTATGAGTCCTCCATCTCAAGGAAAACCATATGCTATAATGAAGGAATATGTCTATTTTATGTATGTGTAAAAATATTTTTTTTTTTTAAGATAACATGGGTATCCCCACTTGCCCGACTAATCCCGTGGGTCCTGAAGTTAACGACCAGGAAAACCTCCAGCGACCCTAAGGGGGCTCGAACTTGGGACCTCTGGAATCTGTCTACTTCTCAGCAGCTTTCTTTTTCTTTGGCTTGAGGATTTAAGCATTGTGACCATTATGCATTTTTTTCCAATTAATTCTATTAATTAAGGTCTGTCAGTTTCCAAACTAATCTTAATGTAATGATATGTTTATTAGAATGCAGTGAAACTGACCATTGCAAAATATCATACTTGCGGTAAATGGTAAATGGCTATGTTCCTGGTGGATGTTCATCTGAAATATGTTTATTGTGCAGGCTTTGTCAGCTGACAGAATATTGGATGGAACAGCTTATGGAAAGAACTGTGGCCAAAGGACAAACAGTTGATGACTTGCTAAGAAGAAGTGCAGGTATACCTTCTGCATTCAGCGCCTTCTTTCTTTCAGAGCCACATGGTGCACCAAAAAAGCTGCTTCCACGAGCACTACGCTGGTTGATAAATGTGGCTAGTGGGTCGATGCTCGATCGAACCGAACCAAATAATGAAGTTCACAAGTTGGATACCGAGCTGGCTCCAATAGACACAGAAGATTCTTGCACGCAGATAGGTGAAACTAATGCAAATTTGGGTTCCTCGAAGGTTCGTGTTGAAGGTGTTATTCCAACGGTGCATGCTTTCAACGTTCTCAAAGCTGCTTTCAACGATGCCAACCTAGCAACTGATGCATCTGGCTTTGCTGCTGAAGCCATGATAATCTCCATACGTTCTTTCTCTTCTCCACACTGGGAGATCCGTAATAGTGCATGTCTTGCATACACAGCCTTGGTTCGGCGAATGGTTGGGTTTCTTAATGTGCACAAAAGGGAGTCTGCAAGGCGTGCTATCACTAGTTTGGAATTCTTTCACAGGTACGTTCACTTTGCTAACAATTCCCTGCCTAGGAGTTATATGCAAGTTTCAGTAATAATGCTTTGATACCTTTCAGTCTTCCTAGGATGCAAGCTCTGATCTGATTCCTTGGCTGATTTTGATTGCCCTTGTTATACTATCTTCATCTTGTTATAATTATTACTATAAAAAAAAATAACAAGTTACAAGCCGAACATATAACATTGTTGCAATTAGTGGACCGGTGATGATACTAATTTAATCAAATATTTGCCTGGACTGTGCTAGTCGAAGGCTGGAATCAGTTGTTGTTTCACCTTAAAAACCTACTGCCAAGCACATTTTTGTTTTATGGGTCAAGTGCTGATCATTTTTTAGGACAAAGAGAACATTATGGATTGAAAGCAGAAAACATCCGTCAGTTTGCCCTCATTGGCAATTTCTCAGCTCTCAGTTACAATGAGTGAACTAAAAACGGTTCATGATACTATTCCTCGATTCTTATTTGTTATGAAGTGGTGATGTAAACGATGCCCTCTCAGTCACAGATCTATGTCCATATACGGTACACCCCACATTAACCTTGCTCTAGGTGAGAGCATCATGCTATGTCACTCGGACTCGGCTAAAGTTGTCCAACTTGAGTACATGCCTGAGTTTTAGACTCGACAATTCTCTACAATTTTGCACATTTTTGGTCTAAAATGAGGTGTTGAGTCTCCATATCTATGTCCGTGTCGAGTGTCCGTCACGGCCTCACGGATACTCGGTCTGAAATGAAGAGGCCAGTTAACATAGGCATCCTTAGCAGAACTGGGGTAATCGTATGGCATGGGAGGTATTGATGTTGGAAGTACTCGTTACAATGAGTTTGGATCGTAGCCTCTTCATTAGTCTGAGATGGCGACATCCATGCGCAGACTTTTCGAAAGTAAACCCCACACTCCTAATAATTGTCATGCCTGATACCTGAACATACCAAATATGAGTACCCTAAATCGACATGACCCGATCTGATATCCAGGGGCGGAGCTACATGGGGGCGGGTAGCTTTACCCCGCTGCCCAATAGATTTTCTATCTGGCGTGTAAGTTTATATAAATTTTGTGTTGTTTTTACCTTTGCTTTTTATTTTATTTTATTACCTTNNNAGTGTTTCTTTCCATGAACTACACGGGTCACATGCTCTTTTTTTCTTCTCCTTTCATTCCCCTTTTATTTCTTTGCCCTCTAATGCTCACTTGAACACAAATCAATTTGTGTTTTATCATATAGTTGATTTCATTTGTACGGCGTGAATATTTTAATTATATAAATATAATACTTTTTTTGCTTCCTTAAATTAACCTCATATGCTACAAATTTATTTACATTAAAATATTAACCAAGTTTGGAGTTCCTACAAAATTTGGCTATTAGATGCATATAAGAATATGACTTATGTTGTCAAATAATATTGCTTATATCATCTTTTTATACTTTAGCAGTTGACATGGATGTATTTGATTCTATAAAAATGTCATTCACCTATTATATTTTTCGTGTTCTCTACAAGTTCATTTGTATAGACAAATACGATTTTGGATTTTGGGAGAGATACATTGATACGTTGACTAAAAATAATAATAGTCATATTTAAAAATCATGTTTTAACTTACCAAAAACAAAAGAAAGGAAAAATTGATGTCAATAATCCCTACTTGGGCCTTTTTACGAAAAATGATCCCAATTTCAGAAATTCATGGGAATAATCCCTACTTGGACCCCGATATTTTCCATTACACCAGAGTTAAGTTATCGTTAGTTCCCTTATGATATGGCAATTACGTGGCATATGAGCTTGTACCTTTCTATTCCTTATTTTTTCCCTCTTCTTCCCTTTCATCTGCTTCTAACCTAATTAAAAATCTTTCTTTTTCATTTCTCATCCCCTCCATTTAAAGACTTTGAGCCCTGATTGAAGTGTTCCACAAACCTTTCTCTCCAATTATTTGAGAATCTCTCACCACCCTAATTGAAGTATGAGTGACAAATGTGGTCATAGGTCATCTCACTCACCTCGTTGTGGGTCTTCCCAATCATGGAGTCAATTCCAAAAATAATACCCCAAAACGCGTCGTTTGAGCTCAAAAACTTGCAAAATAGAGCATTTCACCAAAACTTCGAATTTCCTTTCTGGGTTTGGATTGTTATCGAATTCCATGATTTGGGTTTCAATTTGTTTGCATGATAAATAAGATTGGGGTTGAGAATTGGGGTGGGAAAGAGGAGTGATTCGGTGTGGGTTGGAGTACCATAACTTGATCAATCTGTGAAGGGTGTGATTAGGAACAAAGTATTAGGACTGAGAATTTGAGAGGGAGATGACATAAGAGTGAGAATTTGAGAGAGAGATGACAGAGGGCTGCGAAGAAGAGGGAAAAAAAGAGGAAGAAAGTGAAAGCACAATGAATTATTTCACGTAATTTTGTCATAGGGAACTAACGACAACTTAACTCCGTTGAGGTCTGGTGTAATGGGAAATATCGGGGTCCAAATAGGGATTATTCTCATAAATTTCTGAAATTGAAATTAATAAATCGGCCCAAGTAAAGATAATTGACATCAATTTTTCCAATAAAAAAAAAGATCAAATACACAATATATGGCATAACATGAGACTAAATTTGTGATACTAAACCCAAATTTCTTTTACATAATGATGAATTATTAGATTATTGGACTATGTAAATCGCCTGTAGTTCTCAAATCTTGGCTTCGCCCTGCTAATATCGATATTAATCCGAACGCAATAATACCCGACCACATGTCACTATATGCTCGCTTGAACCAATAAAATATGAACTGTATGACTTTATTGTAAATAAAAGCACATATTTAATACCCCCGAGTTGAATGGCCCGAATATGAGCAAATATGCTTCACTGTTTTGTTTTTTTTTTTTTTTTTTTTTTTGGCTAGCCGAACTAGTTTGACCTGCTCTTACCTACTGTCTTACTCGATATCAGTAGATACCTGATTCAACCTTACTCAACCAGAGTCGACCTGTGAACTAGACAGCCCACCCCGAGATAATCCGTAACCGTAACCATAATGACCCAACCTGCTCAATTGCCACCTCTCTATGCATGCATGTTTGGATTCGTATATGTCTGACAATTTAATGTGTCGAGACTCTAGACGGTGCAGTTATCTTGCCTGGCGTAGCTGTCAGTTATGAAATGGTCAGATATAATGTAGAACTAGAAAAGAGTTGTTTGACAATGAGGCTCCGTTTGGCTAGACTTTTTTCAACTTCTGCTTTTTTTCTCAAAATCCTTCCTTATTTCTGTCATCCTCTGTCTCTCTCCTCCACCTTCTCCACCTCCTCCACCTCCAACCTCATGTAAGTTAAAATGGGACAAGAAATAGAAGTTCAAACAATTATCACTTCTACCTTTTGTCCCGTTTTAAGTTTAAGGAGGTCGGAAGTGGAGGAGATGGAGGAGGGGGAGGGGAGATAAGAAGGGATTTTGGAGAAGGTAGAAGTTCGAAAAAGTTGGGCCAAACGGAGTCTCATAAGTGAAAGCAATGCCATTTTTAGACCGTTGTAACACTCGTGCAAACTGTGTAGTCAGTACCTCCTCGGCATACAACTCTATAACTATTTCCTTATTCCTGACGGCCATCTTATCTTCCATCTATGATTTATTTATGTGGAATGTAACTACTTGAAAGAAATGAGTCCTGAAACAAATACAGCCAAATGAACCTTGCCGGAATTAACGAACATGAAAGAAATATCTCCAGAAATTTTCTGCACTCATTAGCAGAATGATCGTAAAATATGAGGTAGCATAATTACAGCCTCCTTTTAGATGTATATCTACTAGCACATAGATCGGTTGTCTTTGGGTTTACAATTAACTGAACATGTACTTTAGTTTGTCTATTCGTATGTGGACACTCTTAGATGGACTCCATATGGAAAGGTGGACAGCTTGCTCCTTCGGGAGCGAATGGGAGCGAATGCCCATGTTAACCGACCCTTTCCGGTCCTCTTGTTAATTGTGGTAGCCCTCTGTCTTAGAATACAAGTATAATGCCATTGTGAACTTGTTTCGTATCATTTCGGATAAACCTAAGTCCTAACCTCATTTTTCCTGATTCTTAAAATTTATAAAAAATAAAAAATCCTGTACCTGTTTTTTTGATGAGGACCAAATTGCCTTCCATTCGACTATGCTGGAACCACCTGTGGATCTCTTATCCTCACAGCTGATAAGAGACAAACTCGCCATTGTCTCTTCATCTAATTGGACATGTTTGTGTGCTGCTATTAACTCATTGATGTTTTTGAGAATTAACTGATTGACTCTTTCGTCGTTATTCAGGTACCCGTCATTACATTCCTTTATATTTGATGAACTGAAAGTCGCTACTGAGTTGTTGGTAGATGGAAAAAGTTCTAATTTGGCCAGTCTTGTGCATCCAAGTCTATGTCCTGTGCTGATCCTATTATCGAGGCTTAAGCCTTCACCCATCGCAAGTGAAACAGGGGACCAGTTAGATCCTTTCCTTTTCATGCCTTTTATACAGAGTTGCTCAACCCAAAGCAATATGCGCATTCGCATACTCGCATCAAGAGCCCTGACCAGTCTGGTTTCAAATGAGAAATTGCATAGCGTGCTTCTTGATATTGCCTCAGGGCTCCCATATTCTGTAAATCAAACAGAAACAGCTGAAGATTCGTCATCAAACCAATCTGATGAATCCTGCCATGTCTCATTTAACTGCATTCATGGTATACTCTTGCAAATGAGTGCCCTTCTCGATGCCAATTGTAGAAACCTTGCCGAGTGTTCATTGAAAGATTCGATTCTTGATGACTTAATCAAGGCTCTTGCCAAATGTTCTTGGATTGGGAGTCCCAGATCTTGCCCATGTTCCGTTCTTAACACCTCTTTCCTTAAGGTACTTGATCACATGCTCAGTATTGCTGGCACAGTCCAAGCAAGTAAAAATTATGATGTCATTTGTTGTCTTCTATCAAAGTTGTCCTTAGAGTGCTTATCTGCAATACGTCATACTGGGTCATCATTCCATGATCCAACTGCGGCAGAACTTCAGAAACAAGCTGCAGCATCCTATTTTCGCTGTGTATACCTCAATGAGGAAAATGCTGAAGAAGTGCTACCATTGCCATATGGGTCTTCACCCTCTAATATCATGAAGGTTAAAACTCTTTTAAAGAATGAGCGTAGTGATATTGAGGAAAGGCTCATCTGTTACATGTCAGATGCATCATATGAAGTACGTCTTGCAACATTCAAGTGGCTTTTCCGGTTTGTAAAATCTGCTGCATTTCAGATGGTTGGTGATCAAAGTACGGACAGGGTTGCAGCTATTGCTCATTGGGCTAAGGCTAATTTGCAAACAACCTTGATTGAACTCTTGTCCCTCGAAACTCACCATAAGTGTGTATATTACATTCTTAGGACTGTTTATGCATGGAATCTATCACACTTTCAGAAGGCTAGTGATGCAATCTGTCAAGACGGTGTGTATGTTGGAGAAATGGATACTGAATCAGTTCTGCAGTTCTGGAACAAGCTTGTTTCTATACATGAGACAGCTAGGCATACCAAAACTCTGGAAACACTCATATGCTGCTTCGGATTATGTGTTAAGCGTTTTGCAAATTTACTGGGGAGCACTCTTCTTTCTGATCTTAGCACACTCGATGAGGTCACAAGATGTACCCTCTTATATGAAAGGATTAAGCATTTTGTGTCCTTAATCAAGGAATATAGTGATTCATCTCAGCAAGCAAACTTGCGCAAGGCTGCTGCTGAATCAGTGGTGGCATCTGGATTGCTGGAACAAGCCAAATGCATCGGCTCCTCTGTGGCCAATAATGGCCTTCCTCCAGCGAATTGCCAGACACATTTTGAACTAAAAGTTTCTGCTAACATGTTTGCTGATTTGATAATGGAAATCTGGTTCACTTGCATCAAGCTGCTAGAGGATGAGGATGTTGGCATTAGAAAGGACCTTGCCTTGGATGTACAGAAGCATTTCCCCCAACAGTTCAGAACTCGTTTCCAGGCAGGATTAGTCCCTTCCCAGGTGGAGAGGCTTATTGAATTAAGCTTTGAATTCCTTACATCAATCTTCGGCCACTGGGACAAGTACTTTGATTATCTCCTGAGATGGGTGTTTGACGCTGCGAGCTATATTGTACCCGAAGGCGATCTTGTTAGACGGGTTTTTGACAAGGAGATTGACAACTATCATGAAGAGAAACTGCTTATTTGTCAGATTTGTTGTTCCCATTTAGAGAAACTTTCGATATCAAAACTCGAAAGACTAGAGTTTATCAACTTTTTGAGAGCATGGAGGGATAAGTTCTTGCACCAGTTGAGGTCTTTCACCAACAACCACATCGAGAAGCTCGGGGGAATCGAATGGATCGGTGGGGTGGGCAACCACAAGGACGCGTTTCTACCTTTGTACGGAAATCTTCTTGGCTTGTATGCACTTTCAAAGTGCATTTTACACGTGGGCATCGAGGATGGCGTGCACTTACTGTCGGATGTTGTTGAACTTGAGAAGTCTGTAAGACCATTTCTCAGTAACCCTTTGGTTTGTAATCTGTACATGTCACTTGTTAGATTACATGAGGAGGTGGTTGCTAAAGATTTGAGACCTGAATTGAGGAATGTGGGTCAGATGTGGGATGGTTTCGATCCCTATTTTTTGCTTAGGTGACAAATATTGTTGTTTTAGCCATATAGTTTATACAACTGATTGAATACAAGTGGTTCCTTGTTTACTGTTCTAATTTTCTTGAGGTGAAAGTGATGATAATTTTTAGGCCTGGTTAGTTTACACTTTGATATTGCTTTGGTACAAGCGCAATAACCCATTCACCCACATGGTATGACCAGTGAACGCGAAACCTACCTGCGTCCCCCGTCCCCAAACGAGGAGCGGTTCGTTATGAGTCGCTCAGGAACGCGATCCGAATCGCCATTTTGATCGACTCCGATATGGCAAATTGACTCAAGCGCAGAGAGGCATGAGAGAGAAAGAAAGGGAGAGGACCTACGTTACCAAGTTGGGTTGAGTCATCATTATTAGTGCAACACAATTTCACATCTAGGGTTTCAATCAAAACCCTAGATCTGAAAATTGAAGCATCAACTACAAGAGTGGAAAGATGAAAGCTTGGGGCTTATGGTCGGTCCACAGAACCGACCCCACTGTCGGGTTCAGTTGACCAGCTTTAGGTCTTATCTTCCTACCTCATGTAGAAAGGAAAGGCATAAGATGAATTTCTTGCCTTTTCTCTGCTTGAACTAGAGCTTATTTGGGGGTGAGGGGGAGGTGGGTTGCTAAAACCCTAACCCCCACATCTGAATTCTAAAATCACATGCTTTTAGTGAAAGGGATAGTTGGGCTTCTCTCCTCACCTTTTCTTTACTTTTTACTTCACTTTCAGTAACGTGGGCCTAGGCTTTAACCCAATATATTCACAACATTGTCAAGGTTTTTTGTTTGTCTTATGTTTTATTGGGCTTTAAACAAGAGCTCAAACATGTTTTTACCTTTTAAAATTATATATTTTTTTGGTTAATCCATTATAGTTTTTAGTCAAGTATTTGTAATTATAAAATTGAAATTAAAATTACATTGAGCCTACCCCCATGTTCCCGATTCAAAAAAAAAAATACGAATCTCGTCCCCGTTCCCGACTCGTCTGGTCCAGTTCCGTGCAACACTGGGTATGACATATCCATCATTAACACTTACCTTATGTTTGGCTCACTCACAAATAATTCCTACTATATACAACTTTGGAAAATATTTTCCCCTCATATGGTCCACGTCAGATCGGGATGGAGGACCTATTTCTTTTGTAGTTCGGACGGAGCAATATCGCCATAGGCGATGGCAGTTTAGTAAACCACTAGTGACGATAGTGGCTTTTCCCATCAAAAAAAAAGAAGAAAAAAACAAAGCCACTTTAGTGAAGTCTTTCCCCTCTTTCATAGCCATAAACTGCCATCGTACATGCAGTTTACTAAACCGCCAACGTCGATGGTGGTTTTGCATCGTTCCGGCCAAAAAAAGATCCCTCTATCCTGATACTATGTGGACTACATATGAGTAAATATTTTCAAAAAAAATGTATAGGCTCTGTTTTTCATCTTTATTTAATGTATATTTTTTCATTTTTTGGATGCTATACACTAGTAGCTCATTGGTTGCAAATACTGTAATTTTAATGATTATATTATGTTCACTAGTTGAAAACTTATTCGCTCACTGTAGGTGTGTAGCTTTATTAGAACTTATAGGGGCCACGACCCTTCTGCTCGGCGTGGTGCCGAGGCGGAAGTTGAATATGGCGAGCGTACCCCCCACGGAATAAGGTGCGTGTATGGGGGTAAAGTTGTCATTTTTTGTAATGTGCGAAATGGCACAATTGGGGTGCTTGGAATCGCCACTTTATTTTAGGAAAACAAGGAAACTGTCTTTTGACTACTTTAGTCTTTTAACCAAATTCTAGATTCGGGGGCAATGGTACAAATTGGGTGTGGAATGCATCTAACTTGCCCGTTCTTACGAACGACCACTACTTACGAATTAGAACTTTTCGTAAATTCGATTTCGTTCCAAAAGTGAAGTAACCTAAGTGTTTTCTGAGTCATTTCATCATATATTTTATTTAGGTAATCACTTTTTAGCATGAATTATTTCATTTGTCCATAATCAATCAAATAATTATCCAACTACGTTCATGGGATTAAAATGTTACCGAATAGGCAACTGAATATATATATAATCTAATAAATAATAATACACACATATAAGTCTTTTAATTCTAAAAAAGTAATATTAAATTACAACTTTCTAGAATTATATGACTTTATAAAAATAAAGAATAAAAATGATAAAAAAAAATAAAGAAATGCATAAAAGAAAAGAAAATGCCAAAAAGAAAAGAACATGAAAAATAAATAATAAAATACCAAAAATATAAAAAATAAAAATGAGCCAGAATGAACAATTAACCTAAAATGTCGAAAATAAAATAATAAAAATAAAAAATAAATAGAAAAATAAATAAATATACATATACATATATATACATAAAATGAAAATAAAGTCATTTTATTTAGAAAAAATAACATGAAATTGTTATTCCCCCAAATTCATGACCTAAAAATGAAGAAACACATATGTGCCTAACATAAAAATAAAAATAAATATATGTGTGAAATTAAAGAAAATAATATTGAATTATCATTTTCTCCAATTTTGAGACATAAATAGAAATAAAGAAAATGAAATATGAAAAAATCACAACTCCCCTTCTAAGGAGTGTCTTAGGAGGGGAGGACCCTCGGAAGTCTACCTTTAGTCGGGATGCTCGTCGTAATTCGTTATACGCAAAATTTTGTGGTACGGTTTTGTGTTTTATGATTTTTTGTTTGTTTGTTTGTTTTTTTTATTTATTTATATAATTTTTGGAATTTTTTCCTTAAATATGGTTCAATGACAAACTAATTCCCTATATAGACCACTTTGAAAAGTATTTCCCCCC